>JAQIXI010000677.1:0-19781 GCA_034700165.1 Galumnidae sp. Gr-Ori-00277
TTCTTAATATACATTCTGAAATCTCATTTTCATCATGTTAAAAACAATTTTGAGCAATTTTAGCACTTTATTTGAAAGGAAGACAACAAAATCAATAAGGATTACGAAAAAAAAATTTCCGATAAACCTTAAGACCTAAGAATTATGGTATGTTATATTTTGTAACTTTGGGTCAGTATAATAAGAGGACCATTTCGAATATTTAAAAAATTCTTTGTGCATGATATTCAGTATCCTTTCCTTAACCAATGTTCCAAAAATCATCAAAATCCAAGAATGTTTGTCGAACCTTTGCTAAGATAAATGTTTACAATAATCAATGCATACATTACTTGAATATAAGGCCAACTGTTATGACATAACATTTTATAATTTATTAAATAATTTTATAATTAATTATTAAATAATAGTTTTAATTGTTTTATATAAGTTTTAAATAAAAGTTGTATTAAATGTTTGATAAAACTCTTAAAATATATAAATAAATAGCATTAGTATTAAGTAAAATGTGATGGTGCAATAGTGTGAGGGTCATTCTCACAACACTTTCTAAAATATATGTCAAAAAACTTGTTCTTAAAAGTATGTCAAACAATGAGTCAAAGACTTTGACTCTGAGTTCAGTTGAGAGCGAAGTCTTAAATAAAATATTTTTGAATCAAAAGTTTTGCCAAAATTAGCACAAAATCCAAGACTTTTGTTGAGTTGGACTCAAATCAAAGACTTTTATATTTTTTTGAACTAATTTTTTGTTTTTATCGCCACAAATACAAAACTGATTCAAACGATGGCAACGAAGACAATATACTCGGACTCGTTGTCAATACTTCGACAGTCATTCGCTTCGGGAAAGACTAAAGACGTGTCGTTTCGTAAAAATCAATTAAAAGCTTTATTTAGATTTTTGTCTGAAAACGAATCACTAATCGTTTCGGCTCTCAATGAAGACCTCCGAAAGCCATCATTTGAGACACGAATGGCTGAAATTGATTTTGTGCTCAACGATATCAGAGGACAACTCTTTAATATCGAGGAATATGTGTCGCCTCAAACTGTGCCCAAAACACTGGCGACAATCGCTGACAACGCTTTCATTCAATCAGAGCCATACGGTTTAGTACTGATTATCGGTGCCTGGAATTACCCGATTCAGGTAACGCTCAGTCCTCTCGTCGGAGCCATCGCTGCAGGTATTTAATCAAACTCTTCCGAAGAATTGTTTCATTAAATATTATAATTAAAAGGAAACGCAGCAGTAGTTAAGCCGTCGGAGTTGTCGCCCACAACCGCCAAACTATTCGCTGAATTACTACCAAAATATTTAGACAACGATTGCTATCAAATAATATTAGGCGACGCCGAAGACACCAAACAATTGTTGAGCGAAAAATTTGATTATATCTTCTTCACTGGAAGTAATAAAGTCGGACGGTCTATACATCAATCGGCGGCTCAACACTTGACTCCAACCACTTTAGAATTGGGAGGAAAGAGTCCTCTTTATATCGACGATTCTCTGCCCAATATGGAGATGGGATGGAGACGTATTCTTTGGGCTAAAATGATTAATGCGGGCCAGACCTGTGTCGCACCTGATTATGTCCTCTGCACTGAAAGTGTCAAAAAAGATTTGATTCAAAGCGCGCCTAAAATTTTGAAAGAATTTTTTGGAGCGAATCCTAAGTTAAGTCCAGATTTGGGACGTATTGTAAGCGACCGACACTTTGAAAGATTAGAAAAATTGTTAACTTCTGGTAAAGCAATTGTCGGCGGAGACACAGATAAGACCGAAAGATATATCTCTCCCACTGTTCTGATCGATGTCTCTCCAACTGATCCCGTGATGTGTGAAGAGATATTCGGTCCGATTCTTCCAGTGATTGTCGTGAAAAACTTAGACGAAGCCATAGATTTCATAAATAGACGCGAAAAGCCTTTAACTCTTTATGTCTTTTCAACGATTAGAACAGTTATCGATAAGTTCCTTAAAGAGACGTCCAGTGGTTCCGTCTGTGCTAATGATGCTATGCTTCAGTTGACAGTCGATACTTTGCCTTTTGGAGGGGTTGGCAATAGTGGTATCGGTGCCTACCACGGAAAGACATCTTTCGATACATTTTCTCATCAAAAATCCGGTATTTTTTAAAAATCTAATGAAATGTTTTATTTTAATTCAAAAAATCATTTATTAGTTTTGATTCGTGGCTATAATCCAGTGCTGGAATGGGTCGGTTCCAAACGATACCCTCCTTATAGTGATGATCGTTTAAAACGATTATTACGTTTATTAAGAAAAAGAAAGTCTTATTTTCCAAAGAATAGTATCTATTATTTGATATTTTTGTTTGGATTCATTACATGTCTTCTCCTCAAAGAATGGGAGCAATACTTTTATAATTGATTTCAAAACATTTCTTTTGAATTTTAAAAACTTTTCTTTTTATTCAATTAAAAATACATTTTCAGGTAATAGAAAACATTTGTTATTTTATATAATTTTATTTAGATAATTAAGTAAGTATGCAACTTTTATACTAGATTCATCCATCAACTTTTATGATCAGTTAATATACAGGTAAATCTCTGAATATAAAAAAACCTAAATATTGCAAAAAAAAACAATGTTTTCATTTTTTCAAAAAACAAAAATCATTTTTAAATATATTTTCCTTTAAAATGATATTATTTTTCTAAAAACTTATGTTTATCTCATTCTTTGGTAATTTTCGACTACTCTTTGATATCTCGAGGTTTTATTGTAGTATCAATAAAAGAGGAACAGATATACATATATTACGTCCAAACTTTCATATATTTTACATTATTTTTTGTTTTGTATTTCATTTGTTCACAAAAAAACAGTGAAATCCTAAACAAAAAAAAGTCTAAAAATATTTATATCTTAAGAAAAATCTAAAATAATGTGAAGAATATCCTTAAATGACTTTAATTGTAATCATCAGACAATTGTCGACAATATCTCACTTTCTTTGTAATCATTTGTGAATGTCTTTCAATTGTGATCTAATTTAAGTCTTCGACAAAAATGAAGCGCTCTTTGAGTTCAATGGAATCCAATTGTAATTCAATGACAAAAGATTTAAATACTTTAAATCCATTGCATGACAAAAGTCTCAGAAGAGTTGGACAATACGTCTTAGGAATGCTTTTGGGGAACAGTCCAGTGAAGAGTATTGTCCAGTGTTTGGCCAGAAAAGTAGGGGACACCGATTCCGATAGATTTTATGCCATAAAAATACTAACTCTTGAGGACTCTTACAATGAGAGTCAGGACGACAGACAGGGAAAGATGTTATTACACACAGAATACTCACTCCTATCACTACTTCACGACCAAAAAGGAGTGATCCATCACTGGGGACTCTTCAAAGATGAGGCCAAAGAGGAAAAGGAAGTGTCAAACGGACACTGGATTTATACCGGAAATAATAAGAAACGAATATGTCTTGTATTGGACTGTCTTTGGCCGCACGACTTCAGCCCAAAGTCTATCGATTTTGTTAATCTCCAACACTTTGTGATTAAAGAGAAGAAATTACCGGAAAGGGATGCCCTCCGGATCTTCTACGAAGTGGTCAGAATTGTCTGTGATTTACATAAAAGAAATATAGTTCACAGAGACCTCAAACTCGGAAATATGGTCTTCAATAAGAGGACCCGAAGAATCACTTTAATTAATTTCTGTTTAGGAAAGCATTTGATTAATGAAAACGATATGTTGACTGACCAGAGAGGGTCTCCCGCTTACATCAGTCCAGATGTGTTAAGTGGTAAACCCTATTTGGGCAAACCGTCTGACTGTTGGGCGTTAGGGGTTGTATTATATACAATGCTTTTCGGTCAGTTCCCGTTCTATGATTCTGTGCCGCAGGAATTGTTCAGAAAAATAAAAAGCGCCGAATATTTAATACCAAAAGAGGGAAGAATATCAACGAATACCACTTCTATTATTAAAAGTTTATTAGTTCTGAATCCACGCCAACGAATGACAGCCGAACAGGTGTTGGACGCCTTACAGACATCACTCACGATATGGGTGTCCACTAAAAATACATTATCGCAGTTACAGGTCGTTCCAGATATCGACCAACAGTTAAATAATAGTAACGAACGTAAAAAAGAGAAAAAATCAGAAGAATTGACAGCTATTGAGTCAAATAAAGAGCAGCTCCAAAGAGACGACTTTCCCATTAATCAGATAATTCCTAAAGTCGTGAACTCCCATCAGATGAGTTCCTCGATAAACATTTGGCACAAACACAACAAAATGCGTTTAAATAGTGGTCGCATTAGGACGACACCAATCGGAACACTTCCGATAAGACGTATTGAAGCCGACGCTAAACCTCTAACACCCGAACAGATGGCTATTTATAATAGTTTACTCTTCAAATCGAAGGTAACTCAAAACAACTAACAGTCCAAACACTCGTCGCCTATAATTTATTATTCATTAAAAGCTATATTAATAATAATATATTATTTATAAAAAAAATTTTAGGCATTTTTTGTGCAAAAATAAGCCTTTATTTTAATATACATAGAATTAAATGCATTAGTTTTTTGAAAAGTTTTACAAAATATATATTTTAATTGAATTACTATTTGTTTACTAAAAAGTTTCACATCGAAGGCAACGCTTGTTTTGCCACAATTCATGTCAGCCCTTAAACCAATCAAATACTGAAAAATAGGTTTTTTACAGTTTTTGCTGATACCTATAAACCACGACTTATTGTAATTTGCATTTTGAGAGGGCTTTCCATTGAATTTCTTGTTATTTAAAATGAGTATAAAAAATAGTGTAAAAATGAACTTTCGGTCAATTAATACATATTTGAGGCGTTTGTTATGTTATTTGCAATACTTTTCATATATTGTGAGTTAATCTGATCTTTTAGACCAATTGTGCGCTTTGTTTGCTTTTATTCTGTGCTTTCAATAACTGTGGCTTTAAAAATCTCCGTCTGCGTGTGGTATTGGAGGCAAACCCTCTTCTCCCTCTCCATAGTCACCCATTCCTCCCATACCTCCGTAGTAATCCATTCCTGAAAAGGGATTAATTGTGTTAATAGCTTTGACTCGTTATCATTGAATGACAAAAAGGACGGATAGAATTTAATGAGTCATTGATCATTGATCATGCTTAAATTGTCACTAAAGGTTCTTTGATAAGTTGATTACCGTGTGATCCAAAGGGTCCATAATTAGAGGCAAACTTAGCCATTTCGCACTGCATTTTGTAAGGTTTCACCATTGAGTTCATATCTTCGGGATCGTAGTGTTTGTTGTCGTCTAACATACCAGAGAAGCCATGACTACTTCCCCGACCGGTTATCTCTTCAGAGTTTGGTTCAATACAATTGAGTCCTTTAAGATAATGTGTACAAGACTCCCACGACTTGGATATTCTGGGTTTTAAATTCAAATTTAGTTTAATAAAAGTTAATAATTAAAAAAAAAAGTTAACTCAAAATAAATGTTTAGAACTATTAATAGCTGTCATTAATAGCTCTCTCTTTCACTAAAATTTAATTTATTTTAGATTACATTTTATTGAAAACTAGTAATTAGTGTCTCATCAGTGGAGGACTCAAAAAATAATCTGTTCTAAAGTATGCATTTTTTTTCTATCAAACCATTAATGAGTGACAAATGAATTAGTGGTCTGACCTGCAGTAGGGATTATTATTTTCACTTCTGAACATGCTGAACCTGTCCGAATCAATGTCCGGATCGTTTTCATCCATAATCAACTTTTTGAGGCCTAAACATTTAGAAAACTTTTGTCTGACGGGTTCGAACTGTGCCTTCCATTCCTCCTCTTCGCAAATGGTTTTAAGGCTGAGGTCTTTCCACTGCATCGTCAGTTCCATATCAGGCTCTGGTTTCTTCTGTCTTCGGCCCAAAACAACTATAGAATTGAAAGCAGAATAGAAATAGAAATTAAGTTTTTATAAAAAGGGTTTTTCTCTCATAAATCAAAAGTGAAATATTGGGGCAAAAAGTGTTGAAAATGAAACTGATTTGAGCCAAACAAAGACATCAATCATTTGCAGTTAAGTGGCTTTTTCTAAGAATTACTCAAAATTTGAGGAAATTTATTACATTTGATTCAATGATAAATATTCTTAAAAAAAAGTGTCGTTACTTATCAATACTTTTATTTATTTTTATTGATTATTAGGACTTACGAGTGGTTAATATCAAAGTTATCAGAACTGTTAAAACAAAATTCATCCGAAACATTGTGAGGTTCCGACAAAATTTATTATTTAAACGTTTCTATTCTTTTTTTAGTACTTCCAGTAAAATCCAGTGTCTTTTAGAGACCTTAAAGAGACCTTAACTACTGTTGCCTTGTTTTGCATCCAAATAGAAAAACATATAAATAATTTAAATCGATTTTTTCATTTAATATTCTCTCGAAAAAGAAAACATTTGTTCGTCAATTCATAGGAATATTTTATTTGAAAATCAATACTTTATGAGAACTTTCACTAAACAAGTATTAAAAGAATACCTAAATTATATTAAAAGCGAAGACTTCATGAAAATACTCTCTTTTATTATCTCTTATTTTTTCCCCTAAAAAACATAATATATTCCAATAATTTTTTGTAACTATTTTTGTAACAGATTTGCATTACAAAAGTGATAGAGTTTATTATATACCTGGATATAAGAGTATTGAGTTGTAGCTGTAGTACAGTAGTACTTAATCCACACATCAATACAAACTTCAATTAATTAGTTTATGTGTCACTTAACCCAAAAAATGTGTCGAAATTCTGTCAAATTAGTCTTAGATAAAGGGATAATAATTATGACATTTTTATAAATAAATATTGAATGATAATTAACATTTGTCTATCCCTTTACCTCTTTATTTCTTTGCTAATAATCACTGTTTGCGTGAGTTCTCCGACTATAGGTTCTGACGTAAAGAATATTTGATGAGTTAAGTAATGGACAATCAATTTATTCTTCAATTATGAAAAGACGGATCAGTTTTTTTTTTGTTGGAATAATAATTGAATTAATTGTTTGTTAGGAATGGATTTATTGAGTTCTAGTTTTTTAATTAATTTAATTAATGAAATAATTTAAACAAAGAATTAAACGAAAGAAACTTTTTATCTTAAAATATGAGAATAAAAATATTTCTGTTTTTTTCGGTATAACTGTATTATGTATTATATGTCAAACAAAGTATATCTTCAAAACTAATCTAAAATTTCTCATAAAAAATATCTCTGGAGTTATAAAAAAAATCCTTTCATAAAATGGATGAAAAAAAGCCTTTAAAAAAACTTAATATTTAAGACATGATCTAAAACAGCGGTCTCTCCACTCAAGTCTTTGAACGTATTCTTCAGATTTCCTGTCGCTTCTGTCGTTTGTTTGTGGTCTGTAAGGGTCTCTGGTGTTGTCTCTGGGGTTGTCTCTAGGGTCAGCCCGATTGTTTAGATCAGTATTTTGAGGGCTAGTATTTTCATTTCTTTGAGAGTTTCTATTATTGGGGTAAACAGAAGGTTGTCGTCTATCAGCACAGTTGGCCTCATCGTCACCATAAGAGCAATGATAAGTTCCATCACTGAAATCAGATTAAGGTTTGGTTTTCGAATAATTAATTAATTAATGGACTGAATAAAACAATTTATCATTGAATTAAATTACCAAACAAAACGCCTTTCAATACAATGAGACGGCACTGAATTAATGCCCGTTCCGTGACACTGATATTGTTCCTGTGTGCATTTGGCTTGAGTTCGACCTCTAGTCAATTGATCAGTACTGCAACCGCTCTCATCGTCATTGTTTTCACAATCTCTGAGTCCATTACATCGCCATTCCTGTGGTATACATCTCGTGGGAGCCGTTGGGTCTGTTTTCTGGCACTGGTATTGTCCGCCGTGACATTGAGGCAAATATCCTTTCATTTGTGGGAAAAAATCTCACTTTAATTGAATAAAATGCAAACCAAACCTCTCATATTAACGGCACTATAATCTGGTGGCGGAAGATTATCAGGTGTACCCGACCCACTCGATGATCCGGGTGCCCCTGGGGACCCTGGTGCTCCTCTATTTTGATCGACATTATTATTATTGGGCTGAGGAGCTATAGGAGCGCTCGGTTGAGTTGGTTCTAGATTTGGCTCTTGGTCATCGTCCTGATTATTAACATCAGAGTTGTCTCCATTGTCCATATCATCATCTTCTTCATCAGGTTCAGCTTGCAACTTTTCATTCTTCAAATCAGAGATATCCTCTTCCATTTCAAGAGAAGAGGTCGTGACCGTCACCTCATCATTATTGAAGGGCCAACCATTGACTGACACTTGAATGAGACCTAAACTTAAGAGAATTAAAGCGATTCTCATTTTTTGTTCCAAAAATTTTATTCCAATTAATAGAAAAGGTTTGAGGTCTGAACTCAACTGAAAAATGATTGAATTCAATGAATTCTAAGAGAAAATCTGTTTATCAATTGTCGAGTGTTTTGAGATTAAGAGAGACTCCAAAAATTATCAGACGTTAAATGTTTTTCAATTAATACATGTTTTAAATGTTTTTATGCATAAAATCATTGAAATTGAGATAAATATTAATATCAATGTTCGCAAATATCAATAAACTGTCCTTACATTTAACAGTCATTAGTCTTTTATTAAGCATTCAATTAACAAATTATCGAATTATTTAAATAAGCGTTTGATTGAGTGCTTAAATCAAGAGATCGATTGTAAACAAAATTTTGTTTCTTTTCTTTTTTTGTTAAATAAAGTCATAGTTCTCAATGACTTCAAAGAACCTCACATTGAACAGAATGAGCAAGATCGATGATCTAATATCTATGGACTATGAGCTCAGCCTACTTTCTTTAACCACTCGTTGACACTTCACCTCTTCTTATCTGTTCGAGAGATCGAAAAAAATGCATATTTGAGGTAAAAATTCAGTGAATTTCTATATTAGTATTAATAGTTTGAAGTTAAGACGTTTCGATCGACAGCTATTAGTTTTAGAAAAAGATTTCGTGACTCAACTGTCATATACTCATACAGTTATAGAGTTAACAACTAATTTGTAACATCAGTTCAGTCGTTTCAAATACATTTCAACCCAATGTATGTCTCATTAATTGACTTTTGGTTGCATTTGATTTGAGTCGCATTTATTCAATATGAAAAGTTAAGTCTTCTAGTTAAACAATTTGTCCATGCTTATTCCTAACTAATTGGTAATTAACCACAAAAACTTATTTCTAATTATTATTATCTTATTCTTCATAAATGTTTTATTAATAGGTTTGTCGTCACTCGAAATGAAGAATTTTTCAAAAAAAAAGTATTTTAAAGATGTGTTGCAATAATACCAGAGTTGTGTTATCAGTGATCTATTATTATGAATAGATTTTGTGAACATTTGTTAAAATTGGGAAAACATTAGTGAAATTGAAAAATGCATGACCATGGTTATACGTATTTGCAAATGATTAGGACTCAACTGAAAGCTAAACAAATCTGTTGGTGAGTTCAAAGACATTGATTTCTTAATGTATTCGAGAATTTGTTTAATTGACTTAAAATAATGGAAATATTGTTTAAACCATTTAATGGTTTAATTTAAACAAAAATAGAAATGCAGTGAAAGTGCAGTATTTGAGTGAAGCTAAGAGTATATACTCTCTGTTGAGTCCTTAATGTATTGGATTTAGTGAAGATGTGTTTGGTTCGGATCATCGCTCAATCGACTGCATTAGAGGAAGTCCCGACTTAGAGAACCCATATGTGCTGACATTGAGAGCACAGGGCATCAGAGCATATGGTTTTCAACTAATAATTGAAAATAGGATGAGCTATAAGTAGAGAGTGTGAGTCAGGCAAAGGCTCTGTTTGTATGATCCGGTCGTTTAGTTTAGACAATCGTTAATTTGACAGAAGTTATGCTCAGAATAAACTAACATTTGCTGCGAAAGTATTTGTAAATTTATTTTGATTGGACTCCAATCCCTGTTCTACAGTCTCTCTAAAATGTGTTTCGTTTGCATAAAAAGCGTGTTTTGAGTACTAAAACACATTTTAATTATTCGAATTTCATTATCAATATTTTCAATGACTTTACAAAATGACTGAAAGCTTCAGATGGCAATAACTTATGGTCTGAAGGGAGCGGTCGAAGAGCTATTCCCCCATCTTTTAATTTATCAATGCTTTACTCCCAACAAAACAGGAGTGAAAATGTCATGAATTCAGGATTTTATTAGAGATATGTTTAGCGATAAATAGCGTTAATTTCGATGCATTAGTTTTTGGCGAATAATTAGACATTAAATCTATATTTTTAGAGAGAATTCAATCAATAAGAGACCGTTTTTTTTCAGGTGAGGGCAGATAAATATGAACCAAATCTAATGTAAAGACACGGATGCGGACACCGGGGAGTAGAGTAGGGATTAAAGCGATTTTTTCTGTTTTCTGTTTATATCTTCATTGAGTCGTTAGACGTAGAAATTGAATCTTGAATTACATAAAACGGGATACTATTCTTTAGAGAAAATATCGGAAATGGAAATAATGTCATCGAATAGTGTCTGTTGTGTAGACATCAGCACAACTATTGACACAAATATATCTATACTTAAAGATTCGAATTTCAGAAAAATAACCCCAAAAATAAAGGAAAGTTAAGGAACGCCACAGCGATAAGCATAAGATTTTTGGCGATAGTATTCTCTTAAACAGCCCTTTCCCTGTATGGAGTGGAAAGCCTCCCGCAGCGATTCAAAAGCCAATGACTGTTGACTGTTATGTCGAGAATATTTCTCACTTAAGAGGAGAGGAATCATTTCTTCAATTTGATGTCAATCCCTTATATAGCTTTCCATTCATTCAATTATTAATTTTCACATTTGATTGAAAAGTCTTTATATTTAAGTATTATTTGCCGTCAATTCTAATGCTTTTAATTGGATAACAAATTATTTTCTTAATAAAGAAATTCATTTATTTTAAATGTTTATTAAGGTTTTTAAAGCAATTGATTTAATGAATTGTCATAAAAAGATATAAAACTAATAAATAATAGATATGGTATGACATAAAACCTTCAAATATTTCAATCGATATTTATTTGACTCAAATCTTATATTTATTATTATTTTATAATTTTGTCATTAAAACCGGAATTCAATGAGAGATTCATCAAAACTGATGGCATTTCTTTGGAAAAAAATAGATGGTATCGATAAAAATGTTGTACTCCAGGTGATTTGTGACAAACATTATAAACATAACTCCTTTATAGGGAGTAACCTATTGTACAGAATTCCAGTTAAAAATTTTTTGCTTTTAAAGGTTACCACTAATAATGAGATAAAGAATTCAATAAATAATGAACTTTTCTTTTTACTTATGGGTGGATACTCTTAACTCTTTTTCATGAAAGCAAATATTTTTACCCTGGATAGTTTTTCGAACAATTATCAGAAATGTTAAGTTTTTTTATTAACTCTATTACTGGAAATGAAACAAAATTTCATTTATAGAAATGTAGGGATTATTTAATAAATTTGATTTATGTAAAGTTATGCTCTTAATTACATTATAATTATGCAAATTCTTATGACTTTTCAGTCACTTTAGGCAAATATATGAGAGTTTATGTCATTTATACAAACGACTAATTACTATCAGATGAGCGTTCGCTGCCTTTAATCTATGTTTTACTCAAAGGATTTAAAGGTCTTCTGAAGTCGAAGAATATCACTTATACCAAGAGTAAAAAAATTGTCGCAAAATTGCACGAATAAATATGTCTGGCATTTGATTAATCGGTTCGTTTGAAATTTGCAGAAAATTTTTAAGAAAGAATATAATTCCTTAAAAAACAAATATCAGAAAATTAAAAACTTTTACAAATAAATCAATTTAATGGCATTTATTATGAGACTCTTTTCCATAAATAAGACTGAATGTAATGCATCTGAAAGGACGGCTCACTGAAGTCAAGACTTCAATTACAAAACACTATTGAAGGGAAAGTTTTTCTTTAAAATTAATGTTTCGAATACTTTTGACTCTAATATATAACTATAATTAGTATTTATAAAACTTCTGACAACAAAGAAGTGTTTCCACTTCTAAACAACTATTAAAATGAAAAATAATTCTAATATTTATATGAGTTATAACATCTCATTGAAAGTTCAAATTAAATGTAATAAACGTGTGGGCAGTCCTCACATACTCTTCAAATTCTCTTCGCATAGTCTTAACTCAGTCTTACATATAGTCGTTACAAAAGAAGTTTAATGTTTGTTGGTTTGGGTGAACCCGAATCCTAAATAAGTCTGGAATTATTGCTCACAAGTTTTGGTAAAAGTTTTTCGCACCGACTGTTGTTTGTATATACTTTTAACGCATTTTCCTTTGAAAACAGATTTAGATTTATCTCTCGCACAGAAGATAGGCATCTATCGAAGGGTGCATTCATTGAGATGTGTTCCTCTTATAGTCGATACTCTCATCTTAATAAATGTTCTGTGAATCACATATTTGGTTGAGCCGTTCCTTTGCTTCGAAACGATATCCATAAGCACCACATCCCTAATGTTAGCTCTTCTGTGCATTCGATGAGTTTTGAATATAAATGCAATGAATTGCAAACTATTGGTTCTCTCAATACAAACAAAACTATTTGCCATTTATTGTGAAAAATGTCAGAAAAAATGATAAATTTTTGAATCAAAATAATGCAGTAATTCGTGTATTCATTCGTAAATTTCTATGAACTGTGAATATAAAATGAGTTTCTGTGTGAGCAGAGAATATGTCAGATAACTCACAAATTTATCAAGATCTGTTCAATTTATTTTTCTTCCTGCAAATCTTTTTCCAATTGATTGAGTTTATCTGTCCGTCGGTTCTGTTAAACTGATTGATATTTTATCATTAAATTGAAAGAAAATGAATTGTTATATAAATTTGATTTATATTTGGAAGCGATCGAAATGATTAGCGAATCGACTGTCAATTAAAATAGTTTTAAACCGTTTAGCGTTTGTTCGGCAAAACCACTAAAGGTTTGGGTGCGCAGACTCTTCATATCCTGTGTTAACATTGAGAGGAAAACTTTTTTCTTGCATAAGGTCTGCACAACACATAGAGAACAGACTAGTGTTCATCCATTCATTTAGAATCAGTTGTGAAGTTCACTACTATTGCTCTAAACCCAAACCCAAGTGCTTTACGGGAGGTTTGAATGACTTCGGTGTAGAGTCGGTGAAGTCAGTGTTGCATACCTTCGGTACAGCACTTGAGGGAAATAACTTATAATAAACTCTTAGATTTAAGACTAACTTCTGTTTATGTGAACGAAACGCGTCTCTCGAGTATAATATAAGAGTTAAGAAAATATGGTATAAATGTCTTCGTATATAAAAGTAGTGAAAGTCGTGACTCTTTCATATCATAATACTTATGCAATATTATGTCATATCATATAATGTCTATCGGAAGCGTTGTGTCAGTGCTGGCAAATGGCACAACATTGACAACTCTGTGCCGTCAAAGATAACGGAACAGAACACAAGTCTGACTTACATTGAAATCGATTGTCAGTCGAATAGTGATTAGCTTTCAATTCAACATTCAATACGATATTATCGTCATTACAGCCAAAGAGACCATCACTTGTGTTGACCACAACTTTTTATCTTTTCATACATTGATTTGTCGACGAAATTTCAATTATTTGTAGGATTTTCTCTACAATATGTGTCTGTCATTAGGCGTTTGGTAAAGTGTGCTCTACATTATTATCATTAAATATGTCTTATAATAAGTGTTCAAAACATTTGACTGTCACTAAATCACAACAATTTTCGTTTAATAAACTAATTAAGAGAAACGACAAAAGTTTGCCAAAAGTGTTGGCAACACTTTTTCTACAAATATTCGCCAACAAATCTAAAACGACGTCAACTCTAGTCATCAAATCATTAATTTTTGTTTTTATACTTAGCCTTCAAATTCATAAATTAGTTGCCAGTAATTTACGTAAGTCTACAAACATTTGATTGATTGTCATTATTTTCTTAACACTTTTTTTCCTAAAGAATTGGGAAAAATAAACAAAAAATTCTCTTATATTTCATCAGATCTTTGCTATGAAAGCCTTCTAAACATATCTATTAAAAGATTGAGTCAAAAATGTTTTGATGTGTTTATTTTGGATGCATTTTATTGACTCAAATAAATAATATAATATCTCTGATGTAAAACAAAAGTTTGTCTTTTTTTTAATAGGAATTAACTTTTATTTTAACTGAAAACCACTTCCTTTTTGTCTCAGTATTGCTATAAAACTTTGATTGACAACAAAATAGCCATTAATTTGAGTAATGCATAGCTTTGATCCTAATCTTGAATTTTTCACTGAATTTTGATGACTATTATTATGAAAGTTTTTAATCGATTATTTTTCGTGAATAGAAACTTGAAGTATACTCTTGTTAAATATGTATAATTTTATTTGCATTTCTATTGATATAATGGCTTTATTTGCATTTTAAAAATTATATGCATTACTTCTCATCGATGTTCCCGAGTGTGACAGTATTCAAGTTAGTATAGTCCTGGTATTTCAAACAAAGTTCTCTATTTTCCTCTCTTAAATAAATAACAAACATTTTTGGCAAAAGTTAGTCAGCTTTTGATAAATTTGTACGAATGGAAAGTTGTTTCGACAAATAGTCAGCGAAACCTAAAGAGGAAAATACAAATACTTTGAAGAAAGAGTCGGAGAGAAGAGAGAGAGAGAGAAACGTACAAAACATACAAAACAAATACAAAATACTTATTCAACTGACTTGAAAGCAAAAATAGTTTTTCTTCGGATAGAATTTAATCCAATAATTCAAATTCAGATCTCTTATCGCAAACAAAATGTTAGTGAGAACTACACCGTATTCTGTGTTATCGTCTTTTATTTTTTTTTATTTTTTACTTAATTTTTGGTGACTTTTTTTCTGAGAAAAAACAGTCACTTTTGAAATGAATTATTTGTTTGAATTACATAAAACTTAGTTATATTTCTTTGTATTAAAAATGATTAAAATTTTATTCACTCTTTTGTTGATAAATAAATTAAAATCTAGTCTTAAATATTCAGTACTTTTTTTGTAAAGAGGTTTAACTGGATTTCAGAGTATTATTATTATTGAAAGAAAGAGGAGAGAGAGAGAGAGAGAGAGAGAGAGAGAGAGAGGGAGGGAGGGAGGGAGGGAGGGAGGGAGGGAGAGAGCACTCTTTTTGAGTAATACTATGTATTGAAAAATGAGGAAAGAATTTGCGACTCAAACGTAAATGCTTTACTTATTTCAATACGGGTTCGCCTTTGGTTGTGACTCACGAACCGTTCCTCGAGAAGCTCTGGGAATAGGAGTAAAGACTGAAATAGATTTTTTCGAAAGTGAACACAATTTTTTGTTAAACAATATCTCCTTATTGTGAATGTCTTTCATAGACCGTAACACTTCTTTTAAGTTTGTTAACTACTATTACTCTACCGATAGAGTCGAGTGAATAACATATGAATAGAGTTTACATGAATTTCATGGAATAATTTAATTCATGAAAAATATACTTTACGTTTACTCTTTTGATAAATTTTTAATGAATTTAAAATATGAATATTTTAGTGTAGTTTCAATGAATTCGTCAGATTTTGATCCTCTGATTATCGGTTTTGAAATATTGATTTAAATTTTTTGTTTCCTGTGTTTCGCCCCTAATTAGCATTTCAAAGATGATATCCACTCTTAAATAAATTTTCTGTTGACTTTCGTTCAGAAGATTTCTTATGATTTTTCTGAGATTTTTTGAGTTATTTATCAGATCTTTAAAAAAGATTTTTTTTAAAAATTCAAAATCAAAGCATTTCCCGAAGAGGGGATCCTTTGGGCTCAGCCCAAAACCGGAAAATCCTATTTAATTTTAACGAAATTAAATAATTTTCGTTAAATTTCTGTCATAAATAAAAAAAGGAAAATATTTGATATAATTTGTAATAAATTGCTTTTTAATGGAAGAATTTATTTGTGGTAAAGGTTTGTAAAAAAGGAGTTAAACGTATTCTGATTGATATAAAGAGAAGAAAAAAAAGAATATCAAACTTGTAATTAATCTCATCTCAAGGGAGATATAAAATGGTTGTATTCATTCTGTGCGATATGTATTTCAACAAAGTTCTTAAACATTGAATAGTAGGAGGAATACCCTCAAAACAATATACCAGTAAACCCATCACAAGGCGAGAGCACAGACATAAAGTGAAGGCACACCTAAAACATTGTATTGAAAATAGTCGGGTCCTTTAGTTCTTGAATAGAGAGGACTGTTCTTCTCAATAGTGTTTCAGCGGGAGATTGTAATCCCATTGTAAGTGAAGGCAAAAAAAAAGTATCGAGAGATCGCTCTATTTATCACTCGTTTCTGGCAATCAGTTTCTCAATGAGCCGGACGTTGACGTTAACCGACTCGAGTCGTGTCTAAAGAAATGCCACTTTGACTCTGAATGGGCAACACTTTTCACTTAAACCAATTACTTCATGACTACAATCACTTTGATTATGATATATGACTTTTTCCTTTGACTTTTGAAAAATTCTATCTCTTCTAAACTCATGGTTTATATCAAACACTGAAAGACACTGACATTAATCTAATTATATATTCATATATTTTTTATTTATTTGATTTATTGAATTTTGTTTACAATTGCTTTAAAGAGAATTAATTTTATGCAAACCATCGACTAATTAATAAATATAGTGTTTAATGGATGGATGTGTGCAGAGGAGCAGCACTTAATAATCAACGGAATTGCTGTCATTCCCTCATCAGAGCAAATGCGTTGAAATCTGAATCCCTTAATAATATCTATAATAATAGCCAACAGACGAGTAATTCTTTGTTCATTTTTAGCTTTGCCTCCGATTCGGTATTCCTTTTTGAATGTCTTTTTTGAGGAATTTATTCTTTAAATTGGATCCGAATAATTGATGGCATTATTAAAAAGAATTACTTTCTCTCCTTTCAATTGAATGTATAGTTGAGTACAAATGTGAAACACCGAACAGAACCCCTAATGTTTGAAATTCACGTAAAAATAATTTTGAAAGTTTCAAACCATACCATATGTCCAAAAAAAAGTACTTCACTATTATTGACCCCAAATAGCGAAACACATTTTGTTAAATAAAGTAATGCTTACAAATATTTTTTTTGTGATACCTTTCCACTGGTATTAGCGATTATGGCCGATCTGTTCCTATGGATTCGTTTTATGGATGTGCTATGGAAGGGATGCCATAAAATGTTTATAAATAAATTTGCATTTTGTCTGCACTGTTGGCACAAAAATCTAAAATTTACTGAAAATGTTATCGAATCACATTTTTTGACGGAATTGGCTGTAAATATGACCGAAATTCTTGATGTTTAATAACTGGATAATTGGCATTTCTCTTTGCAAGTTATTCATTGAATTCATGGAATTAAATATTTTAGTTGACTATCCTTTGAATAAACGAATGAAACGGAAATAATTGATTGAAGGGATAATAACTTTCTATTTGTTTTAAAAACTATTCATTCGTTTTCATGACTTGAAATTTGTTAAAATAGTTAATTCCTTTATAAGGAGTGCCTCGAAATGCCTTTCACTTTGAATGTAATATTTATGAGAATCAGTTAATAAGTTATTTGACACATCATTTCATATATGAATCCTATTGTGTCTCTTATTTGTGTCGATTCTTCACTTGAATACTGCAATTGACTTCACTCTTGACATCTTTTTCATTAAGTTTTGAATTTATTTGTATTTCTATTTGAAAAGTCATTCATTTGAATGGATTGGTAAGACTTTCCTCAAACAATACCAACTCTTTGACTGAGGAAATAAAAAAGTTGTTTTTCCTAATAATGTGTTATTTTAACAATTTTTATGACTCATAGAAAAGATATTTGAGAAAACAATTAAAACTAATTCAACGCCACGTTTATTGAAGCTTAGAGTCAAACGTGCCATAAGAGGGACAACAAATTGGGTTAACATTACTTTCTGTGATGTGATGTAAATAAATGACTCAATCAATACATCTGTAGTTCACATTTCATCTAATGATTAATTTTTGCTTTCCTTTTTCATAACGACATATCTTTTTGATAATGAATTTCGTATTAATATTAAAGGCATTCATATGATTAATATGAAAATAAATGCTATCATTAGAAAAGCATATTTTGTTACATAAGTTTCAGAGTTAAGACTAATAAATAAAAGTGTGTTTGCAATGAAGAATCGATTTTTACTTATTATTATAATATACCACCAGTGCTGCCTATGCTCTATGTAGAGGGTTGACTGTGCTGTGTGTAGGTGTCCCTCTCAATAAGCTGATGACAATCTATGAAATGGAGGTATATTTGCATTTCTTCATCGTTTGGAATTACCTGAATATCATAAAGAATCTAATGACTAATGACTGCAATTTTCTGCAATAATTTATTTCAACAAATATTAACTTACGTTTTGAATAAGTATTCGCCTCTCAAATGACTTTGAAATCCATTACCAATTCTGATGTTTATCTCTAACTTTCAATGAGTCTTATAATTGATTTCCTGAATTAGATTATGTTTATTCATGTTATCAAAAATTAATTTTAATTCAATTATTATTTTTCTCATACATTGCATATGAAGTGCTTCTCTTCGGTGACTTTCCTTTTGTTAGAAAATATATGATTTATGTCTGAAATGTTTTTCGTTTTAATCTCAAACTTATTATTTTCATTAAATCATTAAATCCTTTATCAATAAAACATTTAAGTCTAAGTAATCTAGCTAATCTCTTGAAAACTTTTGATCATTAGTGAGACTTAATTACTAATAATTGTTAGTTTTGGAAATGAATTGCAATTATTTTTATTACATTTCGTTAGAAAAATATATTCAGATATTCTATGAATAATTGTATCGATGAAGAAATTAGTGCTTCCAATGGTTGAGATTTATAAAGATTTCACATTTAATTATACGTTCACTTCGGGATGACTTTTCATTTCTGGTGATTTTATACGACAAAGTAATATATAAGTCCAATGACTGCCAACTTTTGTCACTTATTTTTAGTCAGTTATTTGTATTTTTATTATTTTGTTAATGATATGTGACTTAACGCCTATTTCTCTTAAATTCTAAATTTGTTTCAAAATACAAACTTTAATATATTATCTCATAAGTGGCAAAAAGCCAATTGTCTATACTATTAATGCCTCTTATGTCACATATTCTTAATATTTTTGATCGACAATTAAGATATTTATATGAAATTTGTTGTCTAAGAGTTATTTCAAATAACTTATTTGTTTTTTCTAAATTTCAATGAAACCATTTCTTGTCTCAGATCTTATCAAATGATTGTTTTTAATATTTTTATCCAATTCTTCTCCAAAAGAGAAAAACAGATGTCTTTAGATTGTTATAACTTTTCTTCTCTTTTTTCAAATTAGTCTAATCGTGAATAAAAAACTTAAACTTTAATGGATTTACATTTTAATTGACATATTAGTGATATGTTTAAACAAACTCTCTCCCTCCCTCTCTCTCTCTCTCTCTCTCTCTCTCTCTCCCTCCCTCTCTCTCCCTCCCTCTCCCTCTCTCTCTCTCTCTCTCTCGCTCTCTC
>JAQIXI010000678.1:0-19781 GCA_034700165.1 Galumnidae sp. Gr-Ori-00277
AAGTTTAATGTGCTTGCTCATATCACATAGCGTACGCACAAAATGCACTCAAAAGCTGCACTCAATATTCGACGCTGCTTTAAACTAATCAATACTTTAGTTAAACTGACATTAAATATATTAATAGTTTTACTTATTTCCCAATTATTAGAAATAAAGTAAAATAAAATCTTTATTAAAATTTTAAATGAAAATATTTAAACAATTATTACAAATTGATCTAGGTGTTATTATTGTCACTAGTAGTAGTAGTTGCAAGAGTATGGTTGAGTTCTACCATCTATGGAAGGCCTATTATCTTGTTCTGCGAGATTAGACCACAATATTACCCTAACTCCTGGTTATTGTTTGCCGACAACAATTGTATGTCTCCTGAAATGTATATAATAATTACAAATTAGTAAATAAATTGTAATAACTTTAATGACTTATTTAATAAATTCTTTTAATTAGTTATTAATAATTAATTGTTGAAGTATTTGTTTAAATCTTTGTTTCAATAACTAATGAAAATAAAATTTATTTCATTTGTAATTAACTTTATTATGAATTTCATTGACTTTTCGGTTATCTATTAAATTAATAGTATTAATCAATGATTAAAATCTATATATAAGTAATGAAATACAGATTTGTATTACAAATATAAATCCATTATATTTTGAAATTATTTTAGAAGATATTTCTTTAAAACAATGACAACAAAAACTACTGAAATGTTTGTTTTGTTAAAATTTACAAATAATTACATTATTTAAATGATTTCAATATTCAACTTATAGTTCATAAAATACATTAAAAGTGGACACAATTTTATAATATTCTGTTAAAATATAGAAATGTTAGACTTATAGAGTGCTTTTCCTATTGTTTCACAAAATTACCAAGGTACAGGTTATAATTAGAGAAAATGTTGGACATATAAAGGGTTACAGAGATTTCACTGCATTTCAATTAAAATCTAATAATAATTAAATTAAATTAAAATTAAGGAAAAACCAGGAAATATACTGACAGACAATTCTTGGTAAACATCTCGTCTTACGTTTTATAAATAACCTAAATTATCTTAAGATGTGCATGATTAATTGGGAATATGCTTGTTAGTTTACAAAAAATTACCAATTAGTAATTTCTAATTAGTGACTCATTCAAATAAATTATTGTTTTCAAAAAATATGGAGAAAATTGGAATTTTAAGAAAAAATTTTGTTGTATTAAAAATTTTTAAGTAACAAGCCCAATTTAAAAATTTTTTTCTAAAATTTTACCCAGGAAAGTCTTTTGAAAGTGACTAATTATGAAAGTTTTTAACTTACACTTATTAACAGTTAACTATTTGTCAATAATTTTTCTATTTGTTTAACAATTGAGAAAAGTTTCAACTCTTTAAAAGGTCATCTCTCAAGAAAAGGTCAATTTATTGTATTTTTACTTAAAAACCAACAAAAAAACTTAACCTTTGGTTAAATTACTAAAATAACATGGAAGATTATAATAAATATAAACAAGGAAATATAGAAGACAACCAAAAAGTAAACCAACAAAACATTACTCAAACACCAATTGTGGGCAAACAGTGGTAAGTCTTTAATAAATTAAATATTCCTTTAATTAGTATCAATATATTAGCCATGCTCATTTAAAATTTACTAAAACATATAAGGCTTTAATGTATGTTTTCTAATTGAAAAGGTTGGTATCTGAGCAAGTCAATTCTTTCCATAAATCACTAGTTTATAGACCAATTCCAATCTTACCAAAGCCAGTACCAGATAAGCAAGAACATTTGTTGGTGGGTAAAATTAATAAAGGAAAATTAGTTGATCGCGTAATCGAACAGGTTATGAATGGACAGAACTTTTTAAACGTCAAGAGTCCAATTAGTAATTACAGTAAACCCTCTGATAATAGACATCCATTTACTCAAAATTTGGTCGAAAATAATTCACATTTTTATCAAATAAGTAATGAAATCGAGAATAACTCAATTATGGCATCAAATCCTTATAATAGAGTATCAAATACTTTGCAATCGGAGCCGAGCTGTGCCTCCACGCGTGCCGTCCACGCTTTCAACAATGGAAACAACTGTCCTATTATAAAGCAATTACTAGAAAAGAATCACCAAGCAAACATATCAAGTTCAGCTTTTGCCAATAGGAACACCTTTCTATCAGATCCATCTAATAGTGAGCTGACCCTCAATAATATAAAGGATTTCCTCATTAAAAGACATAATGGAAAACAAACCAATTTTGAGTCCACACAAAAAGTTGACACAAAAATTATTGATAATAACATTAATAATGGTTTGAATCAATTGAGTGGACACATGAATAAAGTGTTCAGAGCTTTTCTCCTCTTTTCTAATGAAACCAAATCCAGAATACTATACCGGCAGAGGATCTTTACTTCTTTGACACCAGAACAAGAAATGGCCATGGACTTTAAACTCAAGCAAATGGTATGTTTTCTATACTGTAATAAAATTGTATAATATTTTAATCATTTTATCTTTTAGTGGAATAATTTGTCGAATGAAATAAAGGAATGGTATTTACAAAGGGCTGAAAAGCAGAGGTTTGTTAGCAATTGTTTTTACTATTGGTTTAGTAGTTATTTATGTTTCAGATTATTATTAAATTAAAGACTTTTAATATAGGATTTAATTATTTAATTATTTAGATTATGAAACATTTGAGACAAGTCTAATTGTCCATGGTCTAAATAAACAAAGTTCAAGTTCTAATTCTTTTAAAAATTATTTATTAAAAATAGATTTGAAATATAATTAACTTATAATTTGAATAACTTTTCAAGGAATGAAGAAATGGTCTCTTTTTATACTAAGAGAAATAGCGGTTCTGTTTTGCCTAATTGTTTGGTTGGAGTCCAAAATTATCAAGGTAAATTTTATGTCAATATGAACCAAAAAATTTACCCTTTATTTGAATAGCTTCGGGTTTAAATAATGCTTATGAGGCACAGCATAAACAAGTGAATGAGCTTGTACACAACTTTATACAAAGGTAATTATATTTTAGTATTTTATTTTATTGTTCTAGTATTTTTCAAACTAAACTTGCTATTTATTTAGAAAGAGACAAAGACTGGATAACTCATATCAACCGAAAACTCAAACCACAGAATATTTAAATACCGAAGACTTAAATAAGAGGTCAGACAATCGTAAAAATCCGGATATTATTATAGAATACGAATCCGTTGGACATAACAGTCGACACAAAAATATGGTTAATATTATTAATAAGAGGAAGAGTTTATTTAGTGATGTGGAGGAGTTGGCTCGACCTCACACAAGTCAATTCCAAGAGCAAAACATTAAACATTTCAATACAAACTATTCGATGACGACTACTATAACTTCTGTCCAACAAAACGGTCAGAATTATTGAAACATTCATTTATTACTATATTTTTATGAAAATTGTTATTAAATAAAACAAACACTTTGAACGGGTATTGTAATAGTTTAATGATCTTGGTCTCATTTGAAAGCTTGAAACATTTAATGTAAAAATGTTAAATTTTTACTGCCCTAGGGAATTTATTTCCTTATAATTAGAATTTAAATCATAAAATTAATAATAATAATAATAATAATAATAATAATAATCCTTAGATTAAAATAAAGATAAATTCTGAATCATTTTATCATAACTATCAACAGAATTTAAACATGGTAAAATAATTAATTTAGTTTGAATTTAGTTCTCTGTCTAACACATGTTTTATACTATTTTATACAAGTATCAAATTTCATTCACATCAATAAATTCAAAGTTCATTTAATAATTTTTCAAAGTTTAATACATTGTTGCTAGTATTAATGAAACAAAACTATCTTGCTTAAATATAGCTCTTTATCATCGTTGAAAAGATTTAATTAATTTCAGTAAAATATGCTTTTTTTCATTTATTATTCTAAAACTATTAATGAAAAATAAGTTAATAATTTTATCTATAAATTAATAAATGCTTTTATTCTATAAATTATTAATTTGTTTTTCATTAATAAAGAAATTTTTTAATCTTTTTGTTTATCATTTTTTAAAAATTTTTTTAATAGTAATGAATGAATAAATAAATTTTTAGAAATATAATCGACTCATAAAATTTTTAAACACAAAAGTTTTATAAAAAAGACCTAGTCAAGTTTATGGAAAAGTTTTGCAAGAGTTTTGCCCAACTCTGATAAGTTATCGATTATAATTTATAGCTTACTGTATAATATCCAATATTTAGAATAGATATACAGTGAAGCGCTTATAAACAGGAATTGCGGGGAATATTCCGGAAAATCGGCAAAATACCCCCCTAGGAAAAATAAAAAAAGGACCCCTCTCTCGAGAAACGGAGTATGCGCGAAGCGCTGGCTTCGGTTTTTCGAAATTTTTAAAAAATAATTGTAAAATAATGCCCTAAAAGTGGTATTTAGATGTCCTTTTTAAAAAATTCCATAGAATTTTATCATTTTTAAGGTATTTTATCAAAAATTAGACCAAAAATGAACCATTTTGGTCAAAAATCTTGTAATTTTTGATAAAAAATGCTTTTTCTTTAACTTAAAAGCTTTAATTTGATTATTAAAAGATATTAATAAAACGATTTAAATGTAAAAAACTGGCAATTTTTTAAGGTCTTACCAAAAATGCCCCCTAATACCCCTTAAAACCCCCAAGAGTCGAGTTCTTTCACCATCCCTGCTTATAACTCAAACATTTTCCCTAATTAAAACATGTACACTGTATATTGAATAAGGTTCATGTCTCAAGTGTTGATCACAATTTACAGTAGCATCTATTTTACTAATGTACAAGCTAATTTAACTTGATAAACTTGACTCAAGGCATGAAAACCTAGTTGAATTTTTTACCTATTTTAAAGTAATTTAATAATAGATTTTCTATTTTTTTAATGATTACTAATTGAGACATGTACTTTATTTTTACACTGTACCTTGGCAATTTTGATATGGAATTATAAAAATTTTATAAAATAAATACTCTATTAACATTTCTATATTCAAAACATCGAACAGAATTCTATAAAATTGTGTACATTTTTTCCATGTATTTTATGAACAATAAGTCGAATATTGAAGTCATTTAAATATTGAAATTATTTACATTTATTAACAAAACATAAACATTTCAATTATTTTTCTAAAAACACATTTTATTATTATTTTTCTAAATAAATGTTTTCAAAATATAATGAATTCACTTTTTAATATTAAAGTTGATTATTACAAATAAATATTATTTAAAACAAATATTTTGTATTATTCTAAAGACGAACACATTATATAAGTCGAGAAAATTTTCTAACATTTTTGCGTTCGAGTTATAGAGTTTTTCCTGTAAAAGTTTGATCTAAAAATAAGGTGTAATTATAAATTTAAATGAGTGCAACAAATATACGAAACAAATACAGTTAATTGTTGTAATTAAGACAATTGTTTGAGAAAAGTTATTGAAGTACTTCTATCACAACAATAAATCAGTGGATACTTTTCATAAAAAGGTTGAAATTTATGAAACCCACGAGAAAATTGATTGAAATCTAAATTTAATTCTTAAAACATATAAATTGAGTTAACACAAAGTAATTTAAAGGTTCCCACAGTTTGTTATCCGTATTGTTTACCTGCATTTGTCTGACAAACTTCACTCTAATTGGTTAACCAAGTTCACTATTTGGGCTTATATTAGCCGTATATTTACTATGAATAGATAAAACCAAATGAACGCAATGATTAAAAGAAGTTATCAAGGCAAGTTTTTTAAAAGTTTCATTAGAAAACTAAATTGAGTGAAAGAGATTACTTGTCTTTTTTGAGTTTTTCCTCGTTGAGATCACTACTTGTCTATTGTTTTAAATATGAAGTCAACTTTCAGTTACGTCGAGCGTAACTTTCGGTTATTTTTCCTAAAATACTTTGCAATAAGAGCTCAAACTATTCTTTACTCTAATCTAATGAAAGCCTAAAGTCTTTATGCCATGTCTTTAGAGTTTAAAAGACATACCATTTCTAGTAATAGATGTTATGCTAACGACAAACCTTTCAGTGTTTATGAAAGTTTATAAATGAAATGTAAGTAAAGTTTTTTTTCTATTTATTTATCGATAGAATTGATTTGAATTTTAATTTCATTTATTTATAAAATAATTATTTGAGGAAAGTTTTGTTGAAATTCTTTAAAAAATGGATTTAAATATAATTAAATTATTATTATTTATGGATCAATACCTGAGTTTAGTAACCGATAGTCAAAAGTTTAGAATAATATTTCGCTGAAATGAAAACAAAATCTGAAAATTATTTAGAATTTTAAATCATTTTTAATGAATTAAAATATCGTTTTATGGATAGCATTGAAAATAAGATTTCTTTTATTAAAAGCACTAAAAATTCATTTGATTTTCGAAAAGTTTTTCCTATAAATAAAGGAAATTCATATTTAATTTTAGCAAAACTTTTCCGCAATTATTAATCTGCAAAAAAAACGTTAAAAACATTTTTATTAAAAAATAGGTTTCAATTCGTAAAATAAAATTTAAATTTTTAATTATTTTCAGTTTTAATTCATTCAGACTTCTTATTTAAACCCTGTTTTCCACAAATTGTTAGATATTTTCAACGTATAAATATCTGAAACTTTAATATTTAATTCACTCTTCATTGAAAAGTGACAAATTAACAAGGTGTTTTACCTTATTATAATACTTTGAATAGTGTTTAAAAACAACGAAATATTCTTCTAAATTGTTATGAAGACAGTTATTAAAGCTATGGTTATGTCATGAGTTGAATGAATTACTTAATAATATTTGAAATTTTATTACTTTCTTATGATTTATTGAAAAAAATATTAATTAATAAATAGTTATTACTAGTTATGAAACTATGAACTGAAGACTATGAACTTCGATTCTATAAGTAATTTAATAAACGATTATTTTTAGCCAAAACTACAATATTTATACTCTAAGGTAAGTCGTAGTTTAAGTGTGAAAAAACACGCTCTTGGCTATAATTTCAATTAGAAAAAGTCAGTATTTATTTTTTTCTATTCAGTTCTTATATTAGAAAAGTCTTAAATCCAAGTTTTTAATTGATGTGCATCTGTGCATAAAACATTAAATTTTGGTAATGAAAATGAGCAAGTAACTATTATATAAATTTCATAACTAATTTAGTAACTTTTTTTTAAAAAAAGAGATAACTATATTTCCATTTAATTTTATTATATACTTATTTATATGATTTTTTTCAGTGAGAAAACTTAGTTTAAGGAAATTTCATTGCATTTTAAATGAATACAATTTTTAATATTATTTTTTATTATTTTCTTTATTTCATTTAAATATGATTTATAGTATTCTTTTTAAACGTCTGATTAACCATGCTTACTAACAAGTGAGATAAAGCTTACTTGATTTCTCACAGAAACTTTCTTATTCCAGATATTAATTCAGATGAAATTTAATGAAGAATTAATAATTCTATGGATTAGAAGAACTGATTATCATTAGAATCGGTACTCATTCGCAACATTTGTTTATTTGAAAATAATTTTGCGAAAGAGTTACGAGTTTTTTGATTAATCAAAATTCAACTCTAATTAAGGGATTCCTAAATGTTTTTCATGTTTTGTTTTAAAGCTTTAAATCAAAAGAAAATATTTTTAAATATTTTAAAATATTTAAAAATATTTTATTCAACTAAAAGACAGCGAAAAAAGAGGAAAATTAAGTATTTATTTCAAAACGAATAAAAAGTGATTAAAGTTAAATAAATTTTGTCCTGAATTGGGTAAAATAAAATGAAAATATTCAAGGTTACAACTACTCAGTGTTATCGTGGAAAGTTTCAGGTAAGAAATATTTGTAAATAGTCTACTGATTTAACACTAATTAAATTGAAATCGAATGCTATTAATTCTTTCTCTTCACCATTATCTTGATAAGTTTAATGTGAAGTTTAGGAATTAGTCTCATTTGAATTTCACTGATTTACTTTTAAAGTGACCTTACTCAAATATTTTCAACATTGTATATGTCTTTATTTAAAAGAGACTAAAATTATTACTAAAAGTTTACTCGTTAAAATTACTGATTCACCCACAACATTTTTAGTTTTTTTTCAAATCAGTGAATATTAATATTTAAATATCTGATCTTGCAGAAAGTGTCCAGTTATAAATTATTATAATTTGTGTTGAAATTGAATTATTAATTAATAATTTGAATTCAAAGTGTAATACAAAATATGTGTTTTATGAACAAACATTAATTATTTTGTAATTATATTGTTATTAATTTAATAACCAAAGCTGTGAACGTTTACCCAATTTTTGATCCCTATTTTGCATATTTTTTATAACTTTTAATTCATTTTTATTTTTTATATTTGTTTTATATTATAATTTATAAAGTGGTTTATTATTATCATTAGCACCTATTAAATTATAACAAAGTTGACAGCCTTGGTTATATTTTAAGATATTTGTCTTCAAAAAATGGCGCTTGAACATTTGAACAAGTAAAGTGCATATCTAAGAAATTAGAAATTATTAAATGTTATTATATTTAATTGTTTACACTTTTAAATTATTTATTAATCTTGGTCAAATCCAAAAGTATAGAGAAGAGAGTATAATTTTTAAGTGAACTTGGTAATTGTATCAAAAGGTAATTTTCAACTATTCCTAAGTTATAATTTTGTCTTTCATTTCCGATGGCTTTCATTTGTTATCCTTTGATAAAAGTAAAGTTATTAAAAGACGTTTTACTTTTTAAAAGAATTTCAATTTATCTAGAACATAAATCTTATTTGATGCTAATTTAATTTAAATATAAAGTAATTAAAAATAATTCATTGTTAACTTAAAGGCAATTATTCTTAAGTTTATTCAAATGTTAACTCTGAGAGTCATCTGACGACTCAAAGTTTAAATTCAATTTTATTCAATAAAAATGTGTCCCAAAAGTTAAGTTGATTTGAATTTTGTTAGTATTTTAAACTGAATTTATACTTTTTTGGACTTTTTTTTTAATGTTAAGAATAAAATATTAATGAATTTTGTTAAGTCTTTGCTTTATATAACCATTAAATTCTCTATAATCTTAAACTCCAAATAATATTTTTAAATATAGCTGAACAAAAACAAACAAGGTAAGTTAGAAATTCAAATTTTTTAATTAATCTAAAAAATATTTAGAAAAAAATTATTTAATTTTATATTTGAAAAAAATGAAAAAACTTATCCGTATTTTAATTAGTGATAATTAATAATTATAATTACAATAATTAATTAAATTATATTTAATAATAGCAAAAGAATAGAATGAATTGATGCCTAAGGGCTATCCTTAGCACTGGTATAACTTCCCAATGGCTATGATATCATTTTTACTGAGACCGTACTTCTGGTAGACTTCAATCATTTTTTGGTCCTTGTATTTATCCTTTGGGCCCATAGTTTTAGACTTTCCATCCTTACTGAAAGTTAAGGGCCCGTAAAGCATAACCGAACTGAAGTCAAAGTCCACCAAAAGCCTGCTCTGACTTATTATGTTGAACTGTGAGTCCATACCTTCAGCCATATTTTCTTTATAAATGTTGATATATAGGTCCCGATCTGGTCGTTGGTGTTCGTGGAAAAATCCCACCGCATGTCCCAACTCGTGGACAATAGTTCCAATTGAATGGCAACCGATGCCTAACGACACCAATTGTTTACCTCCCGTTCGACCCACATATGAATAGCATCTGTGGTTAACATTTAATTTAAACTAATATTAATTCAAATCTTTTGAAAACTTTTAATGTTTTGATTATCAAATTTTTAATTTTTAGGACAAATAAGATAAAATATGTGCTAGTTTATAATTAGTTGTAATGGTAATACCCATTCTCTCTACTGATGTGAATATAATCGTATTGGTCTGTCCTCTGAACAAATCTAATGCAAGTGTTTTGGTGGTACTGATCCATACCTTTCATTATTAGCGACTTTTGTGCCGCTATTTAATTGAATAAAGTAAATGAGGAACTAATTGTAGTAAATATAAATTTTACCAAGATTACTATCAATCACAAAAGGAATTGTTGCCAACGGCCACAACATATTGTCATTTGGTGCTGCATTGAAAGTGTCCTTGATTGTGTGCAAGATTAAATTAAGTCAATTTAATAGATTAATATTTTTTTATACAATAAAATTTGTATAAATTAGTGATAATTTATCTAGACCATTTGATTTTAGTAAATATGCTAGGGTATTTCACTTACACTGTCGGAGAGGTTCACTCCCATCATATCACCGCCGAAAAGGTTAGGATTCTGAAGACCACGGATTTGCAGATCAAACTCATCGTTTTCTACTGTTTAACAAAAAAGAATATACTTGGCAATTATATAAAGAAACATGATAATTTTTAGCTAACATGGATGACAATTGGCTGAAATTACTAAAGAGGCTATTAGCGAAAATAGAATCTTGTTCATTTTTGGCATTGTTATTGAAATTAATGGCAACAAAAATATAATCCGAATGAAGTGAAATCAGTATTACCTAAACAATACCTGTATTATACCTTGGTAACTAAAGATAAGATATCAATGCACTTTACAAAAATGTGTGCAATCCATACAATTTAATCCATATTTACAAACATTTTTAATGGTTTTAGTAATTTAAAAATTAGATTATCTAGGTTAATTACATCAATGGTTAGTCAATTCCTTATTAATTACCAAATAATTAAAAAAAGAATATTTTATTATCTCTTTTAAAGACAATAATATTTAAATGATCACAACTTTTTCAGATATTCTGGGCTCAAAAATATCTATAAATTAAATGGTTGTCCCACCGATTTGATTAAGATCATTTTTGGAAATTATTCTTTATATTTGAAAATATTTATTAATAATTAAAGTAAATTACCAAGTCCCTTTTAATGTCCGGGTCAACATAGCACCAAAAAAAATCCTAAACTCCTATCGATAAATAGTAAAAATTATATCAATTTCACGATTACAACTGAAGATTAAAATGATCATGATACTTAAAAAGCTATATTCAAGTTCTGTTGAACTTATCAAGTAAATAAGGTTTCTAAAGCATTACCAAGTACTTAATAATTGCCACTATTATATATAATCATAGAATCCTCTATTCTTGCTAAACACAAAATGTACTTGTAACATCTAATGATTGTACTTTAATAACTTAAGTTTACATATCTCATATTTTATGTTAGCAAGGCAAATGATCAGAATAAGTGTAAAGTTTGTGAGTAAAAAGTGTTAAAAACTCTTCGATTGATTTTAAAACATTTTATTTTGATTTAGTTTACAAAATATACAGATCTGTATAACAGTTTTAAAGGTAAAGCGGATGAAAAATCAGTTTTTCCCGTCTGAGACCTTATTTCCAGAGAAGACCCCCGTATCCAAGACTTCCGTATCCAAGACCTCCATATCCCAGAAGGCCAACACCGCCGTATCTTCTAATTCCAGTAGCGACCAGAGGAGAGCCAACTAAGCCATTGTATCCTAAGCCATATCCAAGTGTTGGTACGACACCAACAGTAGGGAGAGCCAGACCAGTGCTCACTACAGGTACAGTTGTGCTCACTAAAGGTACTGAAGCGACCATTGATGCGCCCAAAAGAGCCAAAACAACGCAAATCTGCAAAATTGAGGCCAATTTAAGACATAATTCAATATATGATTAAAACTCACGAAAACTTTCATTTTTAATCAATGTTTGAATTAATACTTTTCTTTTTCAAAGTAATTATTGAATGAATTTTGGAAAAATGAGTACTCCTTTTATACTAAAAATCCAAAGAATGACCAAGGACACAATTAGGATAAAAGGACGAAATAATGTTATTTTAGGTTTCAATGTTTTCTAAATAGTAAATACCGGTCACAGGTTTTTTTTATTAATATTCTATAGAGATGGGTGAGTATATTTGCCTTGGTCAGATAACCAAGGATTAGATAATCTGATTGAGAGCAGAAATTAGGAAATTCTGTGAATATCTTGTGATTAATAAGTGATTAGTGATCAATGATTAGTGCCCTTTAAATAATCAAAGACTTCAAACCCTTTCAAATGAATTAATTATAGTTTAAAATAAATTTTTTTAAATATATTTTTATATTTAAAGATTTATCTAAATTATTGAAGTATTGAAGTATCAAAAAAAGTGTTAAATAGTTGCAAATTCTTAAATAAATCTTAAAATAATCAATGTTTGAGGTTTAGCCTCTCTTACGGTTTAAAATTCACTTTTAATAGATTTTTATCATAAAACGGGAGTTTCCACTAAAAGATATGCTTTTATATTGAATTTATGCCAATATTTTTAATAAAAATTCGAAAAACATTAAAAAAAAATTATATTTTATTACATAAAATAAGTCTTGCAATGAATGAGATATTATTTAATTAATTTTCTTTTCAAGTTATTAATTATTATTTCTTATTGAAAACAATTTTAACACAATTTTAGTACTGCACACACTTTTTATTCTCCTGAAATTGCCTCGACTTTAGTATCTAGTTACTAGATTCTAGGATTAGATTCTAGTTCATATGAAAACAACCCTTTAATCATTACTTGAATATTAAACTTTCACCCTTCATATAAGTTAAATCAAGGTCACATCTCCATTATAATGAATAGTAGTGACCAAGGGCTAATAATAATATCTATGAAAGTGTAAACAATTGTCATTAATATTCATTAATTCCGAATAATGAGTGAAATTATTACTGAATTAAAATGAAATGACTTTTTCATGTGTTCTTAGCTATTCTTAATTAATTTAATTAATTTAATTAATTTAATAATTTTCAGATATAAGTCTATTTGCAGGGATTCTCAAAGAGCCACAGAAAGTGAAATATTTCTTTATAACTAATGAATGCAATGACTAAATACCTAAATTGACCAAGAGCTAGATTCAAATTATTAATTAGTAATCATGACTCATTACATTTTTCATCAAGATCAATCCTTTTAGTAAGTTTTTATTTTGTTATTTTGTTTACATTAAGTTATCAAAAAAATATCACAACTTTTTGTAAACTGACCTTACTCATTTACCGTATATAATTAGTGTAATATTCCTTATATGATAAGTTTAATGTCATATAGGATATATGAGATGGCATATGTATGAACTTGGTTCAAAAAGTGACTCTTTGAGAATGACTGGTCTACAGATATACAGTTTAAGATAGTTAGCGTCTACCTGACCGGGGATGAAGATTTGGTTGACGCTAGTGGTTGGTTCACCAAAATTGAGTGTTTTCACATATTTTATTTTTCAGCATTTTTTTAGAATTCGAGTAATATTTGAATAATATATTTCAAATTGTGTTCATTTAAAATCACTTTTTTTACTTACACCTTTTATTACTTTATTAATAATTTCATATTTTTCTTGATTTGAAATTTTTCTCACTTTTGAAGACATTTTATGTAAACAATGATTGATATTATTTGTTGACCCTATTCATCACTTATTATGGGAAATTTTTTTTTTAAATAATCGATGTTATGGTACCTTTTCTTAAATACTTTTCTATGATTCTCTATGAGTTATTCATATATAAAATCATAATATGATCTTCGGTCGCGTAAAAGTTTTACTATTGAAACGTTATATTTTAATACAAAACCGGTTATCATTTTACCCTGTGTCATTGCAATGAGCCACTGAGAAGTGCAATTATGACAACTCGGCTTCGGATCCTACCTTGGGCAGTTTTTTTTGTAAACAAAGTTAATAAACAAACAATTTTCTGACCGAAAACCTGTTATACAAATATTTATTAACTCAATCGATGTTATGGTACCTTTTCTTAAATACTTTTCTATGATTCTCTATGAGTTATTCATATATAAAATCATAATATGATCTTCGGTCGTATAAAAGTTATACTATTGAAACGTTACACTTTAATACAAAACCGGTTATCATTGTACCCTGTGTCATTGCAATGAGCCACTGAGAAATACAATTATGACAACTCGACTTCGAATCCTACCTTGGGCAAATTTTCTTTTTTATAAACAATGTTTGATATTATTTGTTGACGCTATTCATCACTTTTGATATTAAAGTTTGTGATCAAAAATTACTTGACTTTATTGGTTAGTTAACTCTATTAGTTTTTGACCTTATCGGTACCTATTTATATTCTATAACTGTTATTTGTGCTCGGGGATTCATAAATGATTAACCCTATTGGTTAGTTAACCATAGTGGTTGTTGACACTAACGATCTTAAACTGTAAGTCTATTACAAATTGCAAAACAATTTCACTGAATATAATGTTTTTTTCATTAAAATTTAGTAATTATAACATTTAATTGTCTTAAACATTAGATAGCTTAAACAGCTAGGTAATTTTAGGTTAGGTGGTTTTTAAAAAGTTCCATTGATTTGCATCAATTTGAGTAGTGGTCTAATGCCTGGGGCTTTCATCAAATCTTTGTTGAAGATCTCAAACTTAAAGATTCCAGACATCAAATAGAGAGACAGTCACTACTATAGTTCAAAATGTGGTCTCATATAAAGAATCAAAATTTTAAATAAAAAAAACTTAATTAAATCATAAAAGTACCTTGATAAATATTATCATAGCTGATAATATGAATCCAAGTATTCTATATCTAATAATTTTAAAAAATAGAGAAATATTTTCCTTTCTTTAAGTGATGGAAATGATCAAGGTAAGTTTGACACATTCTTTTTTTTTGCAAAAATAACAAATTTATTGCGATTTAATATATAAGTTAACAGAAATGATGAGTTAATCGATTAACGCATAATTTAAACTAACAATTATTGGTTGAATTATTTGGTATTATTTTCGGACAAAATTTACTTCAGGAGAACAGTTTTGGAGAGGGCGGGAGCGGCCAAACCATAGGGGGACACCAATGAAGAGCCGATGAGTCTTGATTGCGGCAAAAGAAGTGAGTTACTTCTAAGACCAAGACCAAGACCATAAGGAGAGATAGCGGGAGCAACCAAGGATGATCCAAGGAGGCCACGGTTGTAGATTGATGGGGCAACCAAGCCTCGGTTGAGGATAGAGTTGTATCCCAAAGTGTTGTATCCCAAAGTGTTTACTCCCAAAGTATTGTAACCCAAAGTGTTTAATCCCAAAGTATTGTAACCCAAACCAAGAGGAGAGATAGCGGGCAGACCAAGACCGAGGTTACTTCCCAAAATAGTTGATCCGGTACTGATCACAGGAACGGTAGCCATCGATGAGGCGACAACAGCGGCGAAAACAGTTAATACCTTTTCAAAAGAAATTCAAAATTTAATTTTTAATTCACTTTAAATCCCATTAAAAAGACTTACGAAAGCATTCATTTTGTTCGGAGTTTTTGTAAACTTTTGTTTTCAAATAATGAAAATAATTGAAAGTTTTGATACTGGGATCTGATGCCAACCCATCCTTTCGGACCCACTTATATACTCGACAAAAATTTCTTCTATCCTTGACTCAAGGTTAAATTTTGGCAGAAATGACAATCCCTACCCCTAAAACTTATTTGTATAACTTTGAACGTATTTTTATTTCCACTTTTACTGTCAAACCCTTTTTGTTGGGTGTATTCAATCGGTACGTAAGATGAGAATGAAATATCTGTTTAGGATTACATCAACCAAAAACTAGACCATCGGTAAAGGATTTAAAGAAAGCCCTGGAATCGTGTTTTTTTCAATAAAAACTACGTTCCGTTTGATTGGGTTTATAATAAGCGAAACGTTTTAACTCTTATCTGATTTAATTATTCAAAAGGGATGAGCGAAAAGTCGGTTGGAATCGGTTTCTTATCTATTTAATTGAAAGTAACGACCGAATTATATGACCTTTCTTACTTTGGAAAGCTTTTGAACACTTATTGATCACATGTAACGTTCAAATACTATATAGTCTTCGCCTTAAATGTGAAGAAAATTTTAAAATCTTTGGATAAAAAGTAAAATTAATTACTGCTTAAAAAAAATTGTCTGCAGAAAAAGCATCGGAATCTTTTTAATAAATTAGTTTCAAATGTTTTGCCTTTTATTTGAAATCTGATTCCAGATATAAATTTAGCTAGATTATAGAATTCTAGCCTTAGGCCAGTTTCGAAAACAATTTTCCCCAAAATGGCTTTATTTTTACCCTTTCTTTTATGTTGAAATACTTTTTTTTTATTATTCAAAGGCATTAACTTTTTTTATATACTTTTTAATACCTTTTAAACTCATCTATAAAAGTTTTATAATAAAACAAACAACACTTTTGTGTCTAATTATGAAAATATTCTTATTATTTGAATTAACATTTAATTTGCATTTTATTTTAAAAATATGAAAATTTATATGACTTTAATCCTTAGTTAAGATACCATTAATATTAAATGTTTTTTTCATTGAAACAAATGATAAATCAATTTATAGCTCAAAGAAAAAAATTTTAAAAAATGCTTTAATAAATTCAATTTGAAAAATATGTTTTCAGAATATATATTAGATTAAAGTTTAAATGTTTTAATTAAATATATTAATAGAGTTTAGGCTCGACTGTCATCTTGTTATCAATTTTCTTAATTGAAAAAAATTATTTCTTAATATTAGTCTTAAAAAATAAAATAAAAAGTAGTTTAGTAAGTAACAAGGATAATTGGTATGAGCATGTTAACATAAAATCTCATTCATTGAGATTTAATTTATTTTAATGACTTTTCATTTAAAACCTTAATTATTGAAAATTACTATTTTTAGTAATTAAACTCAATGTTAGCCATAAAATTGAAAGTAAATTTCCAAGATACTTATATCATGAAATAAATTAGACTATTTTCTACTTTATCTTTACATAAATTTTGCATGGTCAATTAGACGAGAAAATTAGCAAGGTGTATTGTTTTCAAGCAAATATAATTGGTCACAAAGAAGGGATACTTTTTATGTTGACTTCAATATCTTAAATGATTGACATTTATGTCACTTATTTTATGGGAAATTAATTTATTGATGTTTGAACTCGAATATATTCATCATGTATGTTGAACGAAAAAGACACCTTGATACTTGTCAAATACATGTCAAACATTGGTTATATCTATTGAATACATTTAAAAGGCATTATATCTGATTTATACCCCTAATCTTTATATCAATACATTTATATACTTCATATACCACTTTTAGTCGACTTTCTGGGATATATCGACATTAATCATGAAGAAAATGATCTGATGGATAGCCGCAGGATATTATTCACAGTCAAAACAAAGAATTTTTCGATCATTTATTCTAAGAAATCCCCGAAACATTAGTCTAGTCTTACTATAAAAGGACTAAAATTCGTTTAAATTTTAAACTTTTAATAAGTCGTGAAAAAGTTGTGGACAAACACTTCATAACTATGAAACTATTGGTAAGTCTTTACTCTCAGATATTAACACTTTTTATATGTTTTTTATCGAAATATAAATCACTTTTCACTCATTTTTTTATACAAAATTTCATTTATTTGACTAAAATATTAATTTAAAATTCAAGTTTAACTAAATATTTTACTAGATACAAACCTTGCTTATAATATTGATTAACTGAATCAAAGTTTGCCTTTTTTTGGCTTTATTAACTAGCTGAATTTCACAATAAACTATAGCCTTTTTCTGATAATTATGTTACCTCTACTACTCTTTACATCTCAAACTTTCTAAAGAGACCAAGATCATTATAATAAGTCAAAACATATAATGAGTGTTTTCTTTTCAATATTATTAAATTCTTATCATTTAATTTGTCAAAAGATTGTACTCGTTTTCATTGTCGTCATTGCGGGCACATATGGCCAATACCCGGGCTTTCTTCTTGGTCCTCCTATATTTTATCCAACAAATTCATTGTTTGACGGATCAATCTATAGTAGATATCCCTCGACATCCCTCGGAGCGATTCCTAATGGTTTGGTGGGTTACACAAGACAACCAAATATTTATTATCAACAAAGACCAATCTATGGTAAATGAGCATAATGAACCAATTTGACCACGTCCATTTTGAACATGTCTTGTGTTTTGGACTTTTTGTAAAATTAAGTTCTAATATATTTAATCGCTTTTTATAATAAAATTGGTTTTTGAAAAAAACTACTTTTGAGTACTTCTTTTATTTTAAAAGCATATGTTGTGGGCCCACATTTGGTCCACATTTGGTCCATATTTGGTGAAACTCTTGTTTAAGTCAATTGTTTTGAGATCTCAAAACTATCTTTTTATTAGTAATTCTTTCAATATTTAAATAAAAACTGGATTTTAGTGGTTCTTAAGTGCCGACAATTCACTTAAATTAGGTGACGACTGTGTTTACCTTAAATAAAATAGCAAAATATCAACTGATTGATGAGTGGATAGTCTTTCCTTTTAATTCTTATACTTTATTTAAGTTAAATCACGTCCGAAGAGGACTTGCGTTCAGGAATTCACTGAAACGACATAAGATCTAATGACGACGAGACAATCGGACAGTTGTCTGCCTGGGATTGGATCGGTATATGACTTCTTTTCTCTTTAGTACTAAACAAATGTTTTTATTTTTCATTTAAGGTTTATATAAATCCGATTTCATATCAATTGATGATCACTTGTCATATGTTTGGGCTAATCCTGAACCCAATCGATGGTCGCCAACAGCCGTCCATCAATTGAACAGTTCCTCCGATAGCTTTCACTCATTTTATGCATTACTTCAAGATTTTAATTAATTTTAGTTCAAATTCATTAAAATTCAAAATAATTTTTAGTCTATTTTATTTTTGTTTTAAATATTAATAATTGTTTTAAAGAATTGTTATTTTAATAAAGTATTAAACCATTTGTTGACTCAAATCTAATCAAATCTTATGTTTATTTAACAAATAATTGAATCTATATTTGAGTTAAAAAAATAAATAAAAATAATTTTCAAATCCCTATAAAATATAAACAGTTATTCGATATAATTATTATTAATTGATTTCGAAATTATATAAATCTAAAGACAACTGAAATCTAAGGTTTTGTGCCATTAATTCAATACTTTCTAAATTAGGAACCGAATTTTTAAAATGAGCCCTTGGAAATCTGAACAAGTAAAAAGTTTAACCAGAAATTAAATCAAAAGTATAACCAATACAACTAGAAATTAAAGTTTTTTATTTAAATTTATGATTAAATGTTTATACTCTTAAAGTCATAGTTGATATTCTTTAGACAGTACCTTTTCTTTATAATAAAGAGTTGACCATGATACAACGTATAAGAAAGGTGAAACACTTAATATATAAATGATCATTAAGGGGTGGTATTTTTTAAATGTACTTGGTAATAGTATTTAAAAATGAATATAAAAGTGTCCCAAAAGTGCCCCAAAAGTGTCCTTTTCTTCCGATACTAATTTCTAATTTAGAACTAATTCAGCCAACCCTCAGCTCCGGGACCGATATAAGAGAAATGCCAGCCACTCTTCTGTCTGTCCGCTATTATTTGTTTGATCTGTTCTTTAGTGGTATTTTTGGATGAGCTATCACTGCCATCAGTAAGAATAGCACAGAATACTCGTTCGTCTTTAAGCTTAACCCTATCGGCTATTCTGACCCCCTCTGCAATTGCATCATATAAGGCACTCAACCCATTGGGAATGTAATTCTTTTCTGTGAGAGGC
>JAQIXI010000679.1:0-19771 GCA_034700165.1 Galumnidae sp. Gr-Ori-00277
GTGGGTGGGTTGGTGGGTGGGTGGGTGTAAAACGAAAATATATACTACACCTTATTACATAAATGTAGTGAAAAATTGAATAAAAACTCCTACTCTTTAAGAGACGATAAATTTTAAGTTTAATATTGGAGTCTAAACGTATTCTGTTTTTAGAACTCCAGAGATACCAATCATTGATTTGATGGAAAAATTAAGGATTCAAAACACTAAAAATGATAATAAAAATTTGCAGGTTTAGGTTTACGGTATAAAATTCTTTGGAAGAGAATATTAATTTAAAAACAAAATTTAAGGTCAAAAATGTAAAAACAATTAATTAAAAATTTGTGAGTCGTTTAAAACAGAGTCACCAATGACTCTGAATTGTGATGAACTCAGGGCACAGAAAAACGAGATATCATTGGCTATAACTAAGCCGTCGGTTCGGACTGTTAGGCAAACATTAAGCGAACGGCAAACCACCTGCACAGCCATATCAGTTCAGATATACAGCGCTAATAGAAAATAAGTTGCGCACAATTACAAAACAGAAGCCTACAGTTGCCTACTTTGCCAGCGCTGAGCACTGACTCAGGCACTAACTCAGGCACTGTAGTGATGCCAATGAATGCTCAGTCATTGATTTGCAATTAAAATGATAAAACTTGAGTTCAGACGCTGTATATAATGTTCACGACTGCAAACACACAAATTAAGTTTAATTCCTTCAGAGAGCCATTTATTAACACTTAGTGAAGGACATGACATCTCTTGTGACGGGTTTTCTCATCTTTTAAATATCATCTAATTTCGCATTCATTAAATTTATTCACAAATCAAATTCAAATTATTTTAAGCCTTTTTAATAGCGATTAGTATTAATATTTCATTTTTTGCTCTAAAAAAGTCTCTAAAAATTTAATATTTTTTTCCTCAACTCTAATGAGATTTTAATTTTTATGCCTCTCTTTTAATAAAAGAGTAAATTTTATATTTGCTTTCTTTATATTAATTTTGATTTCTTGATATTAAACTAAGTATTAAAGTCTTGCACTCATAAGTGATAACTAATTTTAACCCTAAAATAATAAAAAAATAAATTAAAAAATATTGGTTTTGAGGCTTATGAAGGCTTATATAATTTCTAATGAAAATATATCTTCTTATATATGAAAGTATTTATGGATATTATGTGCAAAGCATTCAATTTGACAATTATTCGCATAAGTCGTCTGATTTGCTGCTCAAATGCTTTGAATTTATTTTATTGAAATTTATTTTTCTTAGGAGTTCTGAGTTTGCATTTAATGCTTTAATGTATTTGAGATATAATTTTATTGATCACAAGATTCAGTAAATGTATAATAGGATCGCAAAGAAAATGCCTTCACTATTGATATGTGACTTCACTATTGATTTTAGGAAATTGAGTTTCATTTATGAACAAATAGTTTCCATTAGTTGTGATTCACTTCGTTTTCTTGTTCTCTGATTTACTTCAGCCATAAAATTGCAATTTATTCAATAAATAAGTTTTTTTTCCAATACTTTTGTTAGTCTTAATAATAACACTAACTTTGGGTTCATTTATTCATTTGAATGTTAAGAATTCACCGGAGCTTTAAATTTGGTCCTATTTTTTCAATTTCTCTTTAGTTCATAATATGATTTATTTAATAAATCTCTAAAATTTTACTTTTATTTCGAGACATTTGTTCCATTAATTTAGTTCTTAAGACATTTCTGAAAGTACTTCGAAAATGTTATTCAATGAAAGACCACTTTTAGGATTTAAAATATTGTGTGAAAAATCTAAAAGAGTCGAAACACCCATTTCACTGATTCCACTTACTTTATTTATCTAAACTATCTCACCTAGCTCAACTTTGATTTATATTTACCTAAAATCAGAGCACAAACGCATAAATTAACGCAAAAAACTGAAGTAATCAGAAAATAAGTAGATATTAACTCATGAATATTTTCTTAGTTATCATAAACTCAAAAGAACTAAATAATTTGAGCGCCCTAGGTGGTCGCTCAGCACAAAATTGACTTTTCACATTTACTTTTCACAGTGTCTATGAAAATAAATTATGGAACTAATCGGAGACAATAATTAGTTCACTTTTTTTGGGGACATTTTCTCCGAGAAACTGAATTTCAGTAAAATTTCTGTCAAAAGAGTAGACTCTGAGTACGCTTTGAATTAATATTAAAGTTATTTATACTTTTCTATTTCATCCCTTTATTTATTTTATAGGTTTCAAAGGGAAAGTATAATATTTTATCAAGCAACATTTTTGATTATTGAAGATAAACTCATAATTTCATATTTTGAGCTCTAAAGCGATATTTTCTGAGCACTTCTTTACATATAAAATGTATTGATATTAAAAATGAGTTATAGAGTGAATGCTATGCAGAGCTCTGCCAGTCCTCTGTTGGCCTACCATTTGATTACATAATGGCTTAAAAAGTAAAGGCAAAGAACGTGTCAAAAGAAACACAAAGAATATTAAGAATACAATACTCTGAACAAAATGTGTCGCGAATTTTGGCACTGAATTAGATTTTTGTTAACTTTTAAGTGATATTCGTTTTAATGATTATCACAATTTCAAAGTGCGTTCACTTTGGACTCAGATTTGCTTAAAGGCATACATTAGTGTAAGAGAGAAGACCCGAAACGAAAGGAAATTTAAACGAAATGATTAGTTATAAATGACAGACAAATGCAAACTAAACGCTAAGAAAAGTTACGTTAAATAGTCGTTAATAAGACTTTACGCCAAACTATTGCTCACAAAACAGAAAAACTTCAAAATAATGAAAACTTTTTTTGAAAGCAAAATATAAAAAAAGATAGAAATGGAATGTTTTTAACTCACAAAAAGTAGTAAGAGTTTAACCACTTTTTATTTAAATTTAGCCCAAAGACATGAATGTCATTAAGATCTTCAGCTCTTTTTTTAAAGCAATTTTTGTGATCAAAATTTTGATTTACATTAAATCATACGAAACACTATTTCAAAGATTAGCAAAAGTTTTCAAATTTTATGTAAATTTGTGATCGAAACCACTTTTTAATACTAATTATAAAATAAATCAAAATTAAAACTTTTTATAATTAAATATATTTTTAATACATAATTATAAAGAAATCATTTTTTAAAATGAATTTTTGAAACAATTTTTCCAATATTTTGATCACAAGAAGTAATCCTGAATTTGAGATGAGGTCGCCCTCTATGTGTCGATAATCAAACTATAGTTAAAATTTCTTTCAATAAGTGAATGCATAAGTAAGGTAACTTTATTTATACTGGTATCTAGATTCGCAATAATTTAGGAGCAAGGTGTTAATTACTAGTTATAAATTTTTATTGGTTTCTCAACTTTATTAAAGTTTTGATTAGATTTGAAGTTTGAATGTTAAATGAGTTGCTTATATTACATTATGAACAAGGTAATAATAATATAAGCTAATAGAAGGCAAAAGAGGCAATTCTTTTATGTTAAAAGAGATGAAGAGGTTTTCCGTTGAATTTAAAATCGAGTGAATTGTCGGTTGCCTTCAACTGGAATGAGTGATGACTCCTTTATTTGAGGCTTTGCTTTGAAATAATTAAAAGATGTTTTTTTCATTGATATTCTACTACTTTCATATAAATGGGTTGGAATCAGTGTTGGCACTACTATTGGCCAAAAGACTATCCCTTAAACACATCCATAATATATTAAAATTCATTATACAATCAAATGAAAGTGAAATCCATTTTATGATAGAATCAAATGAGAAACTATTCGTGTTTTATATGAAAAACGATTTCAATTAAATAAAAGTCAATTGTATTTTATGCTAATCGTATGCGTAATCCTGAGTGGGATATCACACAAAACCAAACACTACACTACAGTTCAACACTGAAACCATTGCTTTTAAATGATTTTTTGTTTTGGTGTGATTTGGGTGGAGTTAATTACGGTCCAAAGCGCTCATATCTATCGCTTTCCCGATATTATTATTTTACTAACATTGCGTATCATTTGCAAGAAGAAAAAGAATAGACCTTCCACTCCACCCAACCATATTGTGTACACCACTTCTGTAACAATCTTTTGGTTTCAGTTCAATACAAGCTTTCAATACTTTCATTTGAGTTCACAAACTGTTCAAAACTGTTCACAAATGAAAAGCATTTTTTTCTTTCATTTTTAACAAAATCTAAACTTTTATATAAATAACTGGTTTTATGAGTAAGTCTTCCATATCTTCCATCTATTAAACTAAACAAAAGTGGACTCTTTCTGTTTATCCATTCAAAACTAATTAAGAAAAAACATAGCAATGAATCCACACATTTGTGTCCAATCCTTTGCATTTGATGATCACTCAGCCATTCAAACCTTCATTTCCGGATCATTTAATATTCGACAAAAAATAGATTTTTTTCAAAAACTGATTAAATATTTGTATTTAGAATTGTATTAAAACATAAAATGCATTTCAGATGTTTATATAAATCAAAAATAATGCAAACTTTGAGAAACCAATCAGTTTTGAGAAGTAAATCAAGAGTTGGAGAAAAAAGTTGTTTTGAAAATATAAACATAAATATTGACACAAAAGGGTTTCTTTTCTAATGATTTTTGTTTTGTTTCCCATAGTTTTGATATTTCAATACTTATTTATTTGGGAGTCTTTTAATTTCGAGTTTAGTTGCCATCAAACGCAGTGTACGAACAAAAAGCAAAAAACCGATTGAAAACTAGTCTCTACCGCAGAGTATTGTATGCCTCAAACCCACAGATATTTTTCATTAACTTAAGCCCTCGAATGTCATTAGAATTTCTTTCATAATAGGGTAGAACTCAACAAATATTTGTAATGTTTGAAAATTACAAATTTCCGCACTCATACACAACCATACACTCAACCATAGACTTAACCATACTTTCGACTATCGGTTCGCACTAACAAAAGAAAATAAAAAAAAATCTTATGAAAGTCGTGTCCTCCACCGCATCACTCGATTAATTAGTTCTCATTAATAAATGGCATATTTTAAACAATATTCTCAACTAATGAGAACCGATTATGAGTTTTAGTGAAGTGTGGAGAGAGAGAGAGGGAGAGAGAGAGAGAGAGAGAGAGAGAGAGAGAGAGAGAGAGAGAGAGAGAATTATGAATATTTTAATGAGTTAAGATTTTAATATATTAACATTTTTGGAGAGGGAGTGCTTTTCCCCCTTCATTAGAAAAATTGATAGAAAAGTTGAGTCACTTCTCATTTGTTAAAAGAATTTGAAATACAATTTATAAAAAATAGGAGCTATTAGTGATTCCCTCCTTTCGTCGCAATTTTTTTATTGAAGAATTCTTTTGGTTTTAAACTAATGTCTGCTTTAAATGTAAATTAAAGAAATTTATTCTCAATTTTCTTATTAATAGCAAATCGAATGAAAAACGAGTGAAAAGATTATATTTTTAATAATTCATCGATAAATTTAAGTAAAGCTAAGCATAATTTGAGTTTTTCTCTCATTTAAATCATTGCCTTAAAAACATACTTTTATTTTCTAAACGTTTGATATTAACATAAACAAGCACATTTTTCTATTTTTCCAAAATTTATTCTATTAATTAACATGAATATTTCAACGATAATTTTAACATCAAGTTGACAAGTTTTCAAAAGTTTAAACATGCAATTTACTAATCATAACTGTCAGTATTCTATTATACAGAATTGACTAGATCAATTAACTTTATTAAAAATTTTATTTAATTTTAAAATTTAATATAATTACTGATATTAAAGAGAAAATAATTACCTTTTAATTAATATTTAATTATCAGTGAAAAACAAAAGTAACGAATTATACTTATTTATAAAGTATTTTAACCTTGATCACAGTTTCTCATATATTTTGAATTCTGAAAAAACAAAATTGATTTCAAAACGAGAGGGCAGCACAAGTCATCCAAACCTAATAAAGTTGGGCAATTTCAAATAGAGTGTTGCCTTGTACCTATTGTTTTGTTCCTTGCTAAATTACTATTTTTAAGTATAAAATCAGGTACTTTTAGACATTTCTTTTATTTTTTGAAATAAAATTTTAAATCTATAAAACAAATATAAATTTTAATTCTAATGATTGACAAACAATTGAGAATATAATCAAATAAATTATTAGTTAAATCACATATTGTTTATCAAATGCTTTAAATTTCATATATTGACCGCTTCTTATAGAATAAAGGCATAGCCCTAAGGCTATATCTCTAATGAATGATGAGTTTTCTCTAAAGGAGTCTCAAAGAAAATGTTAGTTGAGTTGAAGTTAGCCCAAACTAAAAGGTTAGGTATTGTAATGATGTTGTTTTAGATTTTGTCAAAAAAATGTTTTGTTTTCTTCGAGTCTTTTATTTTTTAGGGAAACATTTGTTGTGGAAATGCTTTCCTATAATTGTTAGAGTGTTTAATATCTGCGGTTTTATTTTAATTACATTTTAATATTCATGAAAAAGCAATCGTCTGACCCCCAGTAAAGGGTAAACCATTTAAAATTGCAGCAAAAAAGAGATTTATTGCAAATATGTAATAAGAAGTGTTGGTTACGAACACTTCTCTTTACCAGAAGAACAATCTTCTAATGACAGGACACACATAAGGCCGTCCATAAGAAGTCACGCCTCGCGCAGACTCTTCATAAGAGTGAGAAACATCGGTGAGCACAGGGATAGTGAGAGAGTCACTGAGATATCTGGAGAGAAACAGAGGGAGAGCTCAGACACTCAGTTTTATAAACTTTTTTCTCCGACATTTCAAAGTTCTTAACATTAAGTGATAATAACCGACGCAAACATTTTTGTGGAATTCATTGCTTCAAAAGCATGTGTTAAGTAATCATTTATGGTCACCACTAAATGCCAGAGTATTTCTCCAATTTTTTTGTGAATGTTGACCAAATTGTTAACTATAATGACCATGCTCATCATTTAGTTGACCAAGTACGTTTCAATACATTGTCGAGTGCATAGCACTCCACCGTTCAATTAACTGATAAGTATTAAAAATATTTTTTTTTTCGTCTAAAATAATATTTTAGTATTAATTCTGTGCTTAAAATGCAATCAGTTTTGGTGTAATCTCTGGTCTTTTAATATAAAGTTTGTTTAACTGTTTGTTTGGTTGAGTTTTGTTTAGTTTAGTTTAGTTTGTGATAAATGTGGTAATTGTGTGATAAATATCAAGCAAAACAAAACAAAAAACTAAATATAAGCGCAGTTGAGACCAATTTGTGATAAAAACTAACGAATGAGAAATGAGTGCTAAGAAAAAACGTTGGCTTTGGATCACAAGCTCGGTATGTTGTTTCTTACTGTAGTGAAAACAGAGGTAGGAACTTCATACCATGCTCGTGACTGGCCTTACTCTCCAGCACCATCTCCACCGCCACCACAACATCAGCACTGTCTGTGTCTGTCTGTTGTCTCACTATTTCTTATTTGATTTTTTTCTCTTCTGTTCATTTGACTTAAAGTTATTTTTCAAAAAAAAATAAATTTCTTTTCTTTTTATGAATTTTTGATTAAATTTGTAAAACAATAACTGTTTTGTCAATTAATAGATAAATAAAATGCAATAATAATCACTTAATTGGTGTATATCTTATCAAAATCTAAAAACAAAATTATTTTGAGCTAATAATTGTGCGCCACAACTATTAATGCTTTCTTTGGGACTCTCCCTTTCTTTTTAGCCCATGTCTGCACTACTCTTGCGATCATTTCTTTAGAGAAAAGTCTCGAGAATATCGACGATCGCAACGAAAGGCTAAGCGAGAGATCAGGGGATCCCAATGCGGGCCAATACACACGACATAAATTTTATAAACACTTTGTGCTCTACTTTTTTCGTAGGCTTTACTTCTCTGCAAAAAAAAATATAGAAATAGTGTTCAGTCTATGCATCCAAACCGACACCGGAAATCCTGACGGCGCACAGATTGTCTAAAATATTGCATAACCTGTGCCCACACATCGCAACACAAATTGAACTACTTTTAGGTCTAAAAGTGGGAAAAAATTGTTGGTATCGCTACTTATTGGAAGTGTGGAGAGAGAGAGAGAGAGAGAGAGAGAGAGAGAGAGAGAGAGAGAGAGAGAGAGAGAGAGAGAGAGAGTCAATTGATTGAATCGGACAATAGAGTCGGTGCACACTTTCTCTCTCCGTTTTCTGTTGTTATGTTTGACCCCATATTATCGGTTTAAATGCGACAAATAGTAAGGCATTACAATTATACCGTCTATTAATGTAGTCTAATATTTCTTGTTGAAAAAGTACCTTGTTCACGACACTGTTAAAATGGTGTTCTTTTCTTAGCAATGAATTAATTAAAAACATTAATTTTTGTTCAAATTTGCACTTAATTTATATTTGAGACGATATAATACGATATAATACGATATAATACGATATAATACGATATTTAGTATTTTTCGATTAAATGAATTTATTAATAAATTTTCGGCTATAGATTAGAACCCAAATTAAAATGATGGCAACGAATGCAATAAATTTGCAATATTTGGTCGTTAATAACAGAATCCAAAAAAGCAATTAAGCCTTCGTTTGACAAATGAAATATACACTCGTTTTTAACGACATTTTCGTATTTTCATTGCATTTGACTGATAACACTCTTATTATGAACTCATATTTATCTTAAATTTTAAATTAATATTCTTTAAGTCATTATAAGAGAGTATTTTCTTTATATTTCATTTAATTACTTAATCTTTTATCCGATTTTCCATTCATTTTAATTATTATTATTTTTATTATTATTATTATTATTATAGGCGTTGAGAAAAATTTTCAATTAATGGCAAAATTATTTAACATTAATGTAAGTATAATTTAAAAGAATCCAATATTGGAGACTAAGTTAAGTTTATTAATAATTCAAGTTTGAGCCAGTTCCTTATATATTAAAAAATAAGGAAATTCCAAGTTTGAATTTTTCCTCTTAGAAATAAGTTTGAAATTTTCAAATATCTCTCTCTTATGAGATATAAAGAGAAAATGTAATAAATTTTCGTTTGTTTTTTAATAATCAAATTTAAAACTAAAGGTTAGCAACGAATTGACTTTAGTTTAGTTTAATACCTGTACAGCCCTTTTATGCTGTCTATGATTGCTATCATTTCAACTTTAATTTCAACAAATTTTTGTTTGTTATCTGTCAGTTAAAAATTTACATAATACTAAATCAAGGTGGTTTGGATCATTTTTTAGACAACACTCTTGTCAAAAATAATAAGAAATTGAAAATTTTCTGCAAATAAATAAAAATAAGATTTCAGTGAAAGCCTTGATATTATGATTTTATATTAATTGCTTTGAAATAAATGAATAAAATTCAATCTAAACCACAAAATGAGCCGCAATTTTATGTAGTTTTGTTTTTATGTAATTATTTTATTATTATTTGTTGAATATAATGCTTAAGTCAATCAATTAATCCATTAAAATATTCAGCGTTTCATTCAAACTGAAGGTTAAATGTATTACTATCTAAGTGTTAATCAAAATTTCAAAATATAATTAAAACTTAATAAAAATAAAATGATCTGAAATTTTGTGTTTCATTATTCGAACTGAAAATTATTGAATAATCTTTTTCTTGAAAATTATCGCAAAAACTTATCTAAAAATATTGTGTTTATCTGATCAACGAATCCCTCGACCGAAATAATTGGCATAAATTTAAATCTGATTCCAATTGATTTCCTCTTAATTTGAAAAATAATCTTGACAAATTATATAACTAATTTTGTTTATTTATGCTTCAAAGTATAACTTGTTCATCTATTTATAACACTTAAATTACAACCTTTTCTAATAATTACTACTAATAGAGTATTCAAAATGCATTTCAATATATTTGTTGAACCGCTTCGATCATTACCTCGATCAGTACCTGTACCAAGGTTCTTTTTTGACAGTTTTGAGATTTAAATATTCCAATAAATCATTAAACAAATGATTAATTGACTCTTAAGACAAAATAATTGTTTTTATTCTAAATAAAACGTTAAAATAAGGTTTAAGTTTTGGAATCAAATCATTTCCATTAGAATTAGACCTCAATTCTAATAAAAAGACAAAAACTAAAGGATTTCCACATTTTATTGCTTTTAATATATTATCGAATAATTTTATTTAATTTAATTATTTTTCTATTCATTAAAATAATTAATAAATAAAAGTAATTCAAATAAAAACAATCAGATATTAACCAAAATCGTGATTCAGATTATATTTCTGTCATTTCATTGAAAAGATTAAAGAAATGATATATAAAAAGAAGTGATATTCCTTGAAATTAGTATCTATTTCATTTTGTTGATTATTGACTGAATTTAAGCAAAAAAAAAATATTTTGAGATAAATTCTGACCTCTAGATTTTAACTAGAAATTTGGCTCAGGGCTAATTGAGCCCTCGCTGTAATAGAAGAATGTATGCAAATCCAGGTAATTATTATAAGTTATTATTATAGGATGTTTTAGAATAAAAATACAATCATTTTAAGTATTATGTTATGTCTTCGCTTTCAAAACCAATTAATAAATGTAAGTCTCATATCCTCTCATTTCAGTTATTCTTTTAAATTATGATTCATAGCCTCGGCTTATATTAAGAGAAAAATGGCTGAACAAAAAACTAGAGGCGCTCTGCATTCTGTGCTAACCCTTTGTTTCCGTGGAAACTTCATGAATATGAGTTTGGAAGAGCACAGGAATTAATTCAAATTATGTTCACAACCAGAAAATGAAAATAACTTTTTTTTTACTCATTTATAGCATAGCATTCATTTGTGAGTCGTTTTCATTTACTATGAAAAGCATTGGAGAGGCATTTGAGGCATTGAAAGCGTTGGAACCATTGGAGTCATTGGAGGCAATGCAACCGCCAAATGAATCATCGCTCAGAAATTGAATTTCATGTATTCAAAGGGTTTGTGACTTTCGATGAGCGCCAAATAAAAATCGTTAAAATCAAACGTTTATTTTGTGACGGGATTTGAAAATTCAAACTTTTTTCTTCAGATTCTTCTCTTATTTCAAATCGCTTTCAAAGTCTTCTTATCTGAAAATTTTAATGAATAAAATTTAGAAATATTTCCAAAAACAAATTCACACATAAATAACAAATTCATGGCTGAAATTAAAAAATATTATTGAGATTTTGATTTTTTATAAATTTATTCATAATTTTCATAATTTAATGGCTTTTAATATGTGATTAAGAAATGATTTTTGAAGAAATTCTTCTTATTTTTGAGCCTTAATTTAAATGATTTCTTTCTAATGAAAGTGGAAATAAATCCAAGGATTGTTTTAATACAAATGTTAAGACATAACAAAAATACAGACAAACAGATGCTATACTTTTGACCAAAAGAATGAACAAAAAGTTTGCATTCATTTATTGCATTAAATTTTATTAAATATAGAAAAGAGAAATCGATTTAATTTTAATGTTTGAAACGAGAAAACATTTCTCTCTCTTTTGTAATTTGGAAAATATTTTATGGTCGGATTGGAATGTCAGTTAAGATATGGGTTTGCATGTCTTGTCTCTTCCATTGCAAGAGTGGATATGCATCACATCAATGTCTGCTTTGTTGGAGTTCGGCAGTACTGCCAACGCTTAAGGAAATAAAGTTGAGCTTAATTTTGAATATCGATCAACGCTTTCCCAAACTTTGGAATTAAGCTAATCTCAGTTCATACAGACTTCACTTATGGCACAATCACACAGAATACGAGTTGTTTGAGCTGTTCTTCTCTAATGCATTTTAATACTCTTAAACTGAAAAGTGTATTCCGAAAGGGAAGGGGTTAAACATTGGATGCATTGCTTCATAAGAGCTTCTCGTTTACATCTAATGCAGAAATCCATTGATTAATGCAAGGCTTCAAACATTTAATGCCTATTGTTCTGCAGCCAAGAATAAAATTCATAATATATTGCATCCAATATTATCTCTTTATTAATCGTCTATTACTCATCGGTATTAGTTGTGATACCAATAAAAGCCATTTGAGGAATGGCTTAATATTCAAGACTGAGCTAACAGTGAATGCATCCGAACTAAAGATATTTTTAAATGAATGCATTAAAAAACTAAGTTTTTTAGTTTAATGTTATTTGAATGCATAGAATAAATCTTTAGTGACGACAAAACTTATTTCAGTAAAGAATTGAAGACAATAACAATCATTTTGAATGAATAAAGTCTTTTAAATTAGAATCTTATCCCGAGTTGAGGACTGAGCGCACGCGTTATCACTGCACTCCTCTCTATCTTCCTCTTTGGTTGGCATTTGGGATACATTTGAGTCTAAAGTTGATGGCATCGTATAAGATATGTTGAGATGAGATCACATCAAATGAGTGCTCATCTGCTGCTTCGCTAAAGAATTGAATCAAAAACTTATAATCATATGAATTATATTCACAACGCATTAAACACATCAAACAAATAGTGCGAAAACTACTCCAAATGTAAATACAAATTAGAAAATTGTAGACAAAGTTTTCAAAACTTTATATTTATAGACTATAATAGAAGAGTTTGAGAGAGAGAGAGAGAGAGAGAGAGAGAGAGAGAGAGAGAGAGAGAGAGAGAGAGAGAGAGAACGTTATCTAAAACAGTAGTTAAATGTTATGTAAAATATAAAACGAGGAGTTGTAGTGAAAAGCTGTCAAAATTGTTGATATTTTCAACAAATTAATGCATTTGAAGAGTTGATGCGCTTATGGTCTTATACGGGGCTTAAAACCGATGTTATGTTCTGTGCTATTCTTTCAATCGATATTTAGAATCGATTTTTTCTTTAATTTAAGCAAAAAAAAGTGCGAATTAATTAAACGTTTGTATGATTAGCGCATTCGTAGACTAAATTAGAAAAAAATTTTAGTGAATGTAGACATGAATTGGACTGAAATAGAGCTGAAGACATGCGCGACCATAACATAAACCCAATTTAGGAGCTCAAAGAGTTAGCTCTCTTTGTTAATTATAAGAGTAAAGTAAGGCTACATTATATTAGTAACGATTTTAATGCACAGCATCACATCCACAACACATCCACATCCAGAATATTTGCTTCATTTCCATTAAGTGATAGCCAGCGATCAGATGAGACATAGATATAGAGATAAAGAGCTGAGTAGTGACTAAAGAAAACAATGCATTCGTTAGTGAAATGAAACGACGGATTCATTTATTCTGTAAAACTTGCAGTTGTTCTCAAAATTAGTTATCGGATGTAATAATTGGTTTTTTGTTACCAACAAAAGGAATTCATATAATTTGGTAAGAATTCATAGATTATATCGTTTTGGAATATAAGATAAAAAACATATTAATAACAAATAAAATTAAGGTTTGATATGAATGCAGATGTTTTGAGCAAATGACTGCCTTTATATATATGTAAGTGTGCGGCGGCCACACCGTCAGCACCGGTGCCTATCATATATTGGTCAAGGCCTCCATATTCATGAGTTTTGGGAAAAATGAATTTTTGCCAATTTTTGCCAATAAATTGTTTTGCATTTGTGTTTGCATTTATTGTCAAACATTTATGCAAATTTCAGTTCCTTTTCTTGTTTTGATTATCGGTGTTATGTTGACTGACAGTTGAATTCACTTCAATTAATGTTTTGTGACATATATTTGCAATGACTTATAGATTGTTTGCATAAATATTCACTTAAACTCTCATCTGTTTTACCGAACATTAACCGATTGAAAGAAATGTTCTTAAAATCATATATAGACTCGTTTTTCCAACTTTTCAATTAATAACTCAAACATTCTTACAAATAGTCTTTTAGTCAGACATATGAATAAGTAATAAACAATTTTTTTGAAGTGCACTTTCATTAATTTTATCGTTTCTTATCCCCGAATAAACAGACATTTATTTAATGCTCAGAATATTGATATTGAATATTAAGATTGAATATAAGAGATGTTGGTATCAGAAATTCAAATTTCGCCAAAACTTTCTTCAAATTGATTTTCAGTTGAATTCAATAAAAAATTACATAAGATTTTAATAAATATGTATTTTTTTTATTTCAATGTCTTATTATATTTGAAATTCGGCTAAAAAATCATTTGAGTGGGAAAAGCAGTGCTGTTATACAGCAATACTCCCAACTCTTTCCTCTTTTGTAATTAGATTTATTATTCAAATAAAATTTGTGTCGAGAGATATGAATGAGAGATAAATTTGTAATACATTATTAATATTATTAATATTATGCAAAATTAATTATTATATGAATTATAAGTTTTCAAAACTAAGATAAACAGATTATTTGAATAAAATAAATAAAATCCGTAATAAGAAAAACCTATTTTTAGTTTTGCCAAAATGTATGAAAAAAAACTATCAAAAAATAATAAGTGTTTTAGTCTTATTGATAGCTTTTGGCGAATCCGCGCCCAAAGTGAAGGACGCGACTTATGTGAAACATTTTTATTTAAGGCATTAAAAAATTTATTTTATCGTAGATTTTCTTATTTTATGCCAGAAAAGTAACTAAGAAGAGATCAGAGCTCGAGTCACACCTGCTTTTAGTTATAACTTATAAGACATACATAAATACAATGTCTTAAACATAAGACTTATTTGAAAATAGATATTACTTTTGAGAAAATAAGAGTTGCGTTTATACCAAAGATTCACAATATTTAAGTATTTTTTTTGCTTCGAATTTGAGCCCTCAGTTCTCCCAAAAAAGTTCTGAACTCATCTCTAAATTATAAGATATAAAAGACATACATCATTGCGAGCAAAGACGCAGAGGGAAGGCATGAGTGACTGACTTAAAGCAAACGCTCTCTCACTTGTTATTAATGCAGATTTCGTTATTCTTTATTACCTCAAGACTTGATTCCTATCTCATGATTAGGAAGAAAACCAGAGACGAGAGAGAGAGAGAGAGAGAGAGAGAGAGAGAGAGAGAGAGAGAGAGAGAGAGAGAGAGAGAGAGAGAGACGAGTCGTTTGTTGGTTATATAAGAGTCACTGGAAGGAACCGGTTAGGTGTAGACGACGTCGAGTCGAGTGAGTCTGAAGGCGAAGAGATTAGGTAAAAGTAGTATAAATGGTCAGACATACACTATTTATAAGTTGGGCACACATTTTGTTAATAGAGTTGATAATGTTTTTACAGATTTCCCGCTTATATTATATCGCATTATATTATATATTATATTATATGATAGTATAGTAAAGTATAGGTCCAAAAATAAATAAATTGCAATATATTTGAGATTTGGTAAGCATTACAGGAGTCGTGAGTCGCCTCTAAACATATTTATTCATTTGGAGGTCAAATCCAGTTTATAACGAACTAAATACTGACTAAACACTGATTCAAATTTCAAAACATTATAAATGAGTCAATTGTCCGCTAATTTTCTGACAATTAAAACAAAACTTAATCTCTTTTATAATTGTTATCGTTTTTAATCGAATTATAGTTATTATCATTGATTTGAAAGATTATTTAATAATAAGAATTGTAAGCATTTGTTAAACGTTCTTGCTACATTTAGTATTATAACTAACAAACAAACAAGATTAAAATAATTCATAGTCCAATAAACAAGGATTATACCCTTTTTCCTTTTTTTAAAGAAAGAGCCCAATCTTTCAAATAATTTAAATATATTTCATATGAAATAAAACTCATTTATGAGAAATAAAAACAAAATCAAAGAAATAATAATAACAAAACTGGAAACTAATTATAAGAGAAATATAAGATTTAAAAAGAAACCAATTTTTGGTTTTATTTTAGTTTCAGGTTTTAGTCTAAAAGTATTTTCTTTCGTTCAAAAAAAGCGATTAAAAGTTGGGTTCGAAACCCGGGTTTACCTTAAAGTGTAATCAAACAAAACTTTTACGAATATAAGTTATGCTAAACATAACATAAGATTTAATTTTTTAAAACTGAAAATTTACGTTATATATAAAAAGTGCATCGAACCAGTGCTCAAAGCGCCAGAGCTCTGGCCTTTGCATAATAGATATAATGCCGTTTACCAGTACTTAAAAACAGGTTTTTAAATACTTGAACACAAACCGAATTTTGAACGCATCTATGAAAAGCCAAAGAATATATTTGTCAAATATTCAGCACAAAAAAACGTTTGAATCTAAGAATTTTCAAATTTTCTAATGATTTGAGCAAATGATAGTCACTTGAGTCTAGTCACTAGACTTTAGTCACTCTTCAATTCACTTATTATTTAAGACTAAAGCAATGGATTGAATCCAAATTTTATGAAAATAATGAAAATTCAAATCAAATTCAATTTTATTATGAATTACAGATTAAATGTTTATTAGAACCGACAGTTACTCTTTATTTTCATTCAATTACTTGTCATTGTATAAAATTTTGAAAAAATTGGACCAAGTACATTATATAATATTTTATTAACTTTAAAATTTCTTTTTAAAAAGATAAATGCAAAAAGATATGAGCTTGTCAAAACTGATTTCTTCGATAAAATTGCGATATTTTAGGAGAATTTTCAATTGAATTTAAAATTGAAATCCATAGTATCCTCTGATAAACTATCAAATTTAATGAGACGTTGAAATTAAGACGATGGCACCATGGCAGGTTGCACGATTCAATCCATGATAAAAAGTGAAAATTGATTTTTAAACGAAAAGCTTTCATAAAAAAGTTAAATAATATATTATAGACGTATTGTTATATATTTATAGACATTTGTCTTCTGAAACAAATGTCAATAATAGACCTCAAAAGATATGAATTTTGATCGGAAAGAAGAGTCAAACCATAATTTTGAGGACTGGATTCAAGCAAATGGGAAACAAAAAAAGATTCCCAAATCGCAGATGGCTTTCAACACATTTAATATTCTGTTGCAAACATTTGAGAGTCCGTTGCCTTTTGGAGAGACCTTAAGAAATAAAAGTGAAATTACTTACAGAAGATTATAAACTAAGAACTGAACTGCAGTTATGGTCGCTTCACATACTCTTAAAGACAACTTTAAATAATCAAATCTGAAATTTTCCTCAATTTTTATGGCTTTTCGACTAATGGTCTCTCAGTTCTCAGTTTTGTATCAAATTTTGAGTAAAGCCTTTAATTTAACTAAAAAACATAAATTGTTTCAAAATATTCCCTTTAAAACAAAAAACTCACTAAAGATATAAACATATTTTATCTCTCCTCATATAATTGACACAAAGTATCATGATAATTTTAAGTTTTACAATTTTATGAGAACTTTACTCATCAGTAGAAATATGAGATGTTTTTCAATTTAATCGATAGAAAACTTATTCAAGAATTAGAGGAAACCCATAGAATAGAAACCTTTGGGCTCTGTTTGGGCTCAGTTGCCATCAGTGGTGATCCCAAACTGATTGTCAGTTTTTGATCTATTGCTCCAAACCTACCATTGGATCGAATCACTAATCAGACTGAGTTCATGCGCACAGCCTCTCATCACTGCTTCGATTGGCTTTTGTTCCCAAATATAAAACTGAATTTTGATTAGAAAATGGATTTTTTTAGAGAGAATCCAATTCTAGACTTTTTTGTATTCCTAACTATTCCTCAATAGAAGACTCCATTTTGAATACGAATTTCAGATTAAATAGAATTAGTTTTTTATTCTGTTTTTGGTGTTAATTAATCCGACACTAATTATCTTCTTTTTTTAATTTACAAAACAATAGTCGAAATCATTTACTCCTTTTTTTACTTTTGATCAAATCTTTTGAGTTTCAGATAAAAATATCTTAATTATTCAAATATGAAGAACTAAATAACAATAACAATGACAGTCTTAAACTTACTATTGTTTTAGTTTCATGCAAACCAATTGCAATAAAAAAAATATCATAAATAGCACAACGACTGCACTTTTGTTTCACGTATTTTCAATTGAAATAATTTTTTTGTTGGAAATTAATTACCAGAAACTGAGGCATTACGTGATGTCAAACCATAACCGAAAATTCGAGCGCTTCCATAATGAGATTTGAGTACTTCAGCACTTATTGACACATCAATTGGATAGTTGTGTTAGTGGTTAGTCCGACTCATCCCTACTTTGAAAGACATGCAAACGAGTCTTTTGCTCCAAATGTTTGTCTTTGATTTCGAATTAGTTTTTATTCGATATAAAAAGTAATTTCAATTGTCTTCAGTGAAAGCATTTGTATTATAACTTTATTTCCTTATTTAAAACCTTTGAATTTTCATTAAATATTATAAACAAAATAGGATTGTCTTAACTTTATTGAAAAGGAAGAGCACTAAGAATATAATGAATGGAAACACAAAGAATATAATTTTAAGATTCAAATGAATGGAAAAGTTTTGGCAAATTATGGTCACAACTGGAGACACATGTGTCTCATCCATGACTTCAATTGTTTAATCAAATATTTTTATGCGATTCAATTAGTATTAATTAAAGTAATGGTTATAGACGTGATTATAGACAAGTCATTTACAGACAAATTCGTATTAGTTCTAAACAACATGCTCATTTAATAAACTTTGAAAATTGTCGCTTCAATGAACCTTGTTTGAATTAAATCAAATCTTACAATAGAAGGTCTAATGATTATCATTAAAGGCAAATAAACAAGTTACATTTATAACATCATAAGAAATAGTATTTTAATTAATAGGGTTGTGCTGTGAAGTGATGGCTCTTAAAGTCAGTGGAAATACTTAAATATTTCATGAAATGACATAAATTAGAAGAGTTGTGATTATTATTAATTTGAAATCAAGTTTACGAGAGTTCAGCAGAAATATGGTTATATTCTCTCCGAACAGTTTTTAATTATAGTCGAAGGGATGAAATTTGACGCAACAAACAATTGACGCAAATATGATATGAAGTTAACAAAAGTTTGAGAATTTTTTAAGTAGATTTCAATACTAATTCTATGCAAAAAAATTTAAGTAAAACTCGATTACTGTTCGAGAAAACGCCTCTTAAATTGCAATAATATTAGGCTTTGCATCGAATAAATGGGTTTTTAATCACAGCACTGCTCTTTGGTCACATCCATCATACCAGTGACAGATGAGAATAGTCGGCGCACAACACAATATTATTATCTCATAGTTATCGTCATCGCAGCCATCAGTCCATAGATCACAACAAAAGCATTTCATGAGTTTTCTCAGCAATACTTCAATCGTTTTATTTGTTTTCAAAGATAATAACCGAATCACTTGAATGGTGTTATTGTTAAGAAAAAATAGTTTCCAAACATTATTTCAATAAATAGTGCGAACACTCTATTCTTCCTTTTATTATAGCATTTAAATTAACTCAGTTTTCTTCGACAACACTTAACTTAATTCATGTTATTATCTCTGACTTCGGGTCCTATCAATAGAGTCATACAAATGGACACAAAAGGCTGACAATTGTACTCTTGGACAAACATTTGACCTAAGAATGACTGACCATTCAGTTCTCTATTGTAAAGCTCTCCCCACCAGTGCTTTATATTATACTATGCTTTTTAAAGTAATATCTTTGAGCGCCTAATCTTAACAATATATAAGTTTTTTGCTTTACGTTTAGCATTAAATTGTAATATCTAGAGAGTGAGTGCGTGGAGAGAGAGAGAGAGAGAGAGAGAGAGAGAGAGAGAGAGAGAGAGAGAGAGAG
>JAQIXI010000680.1:0-19750 GCA_034700165.1 Galumnidae sp. Gr-Ori-00277
TAAACGCCAGAGACTTTATCTTGAAGTCTATTGAAATGTACTAGTGCTTGTACTTGTACTTGTACTGGTACTTTCCCAAAGAATAACAAGTCATAAGCGGGGACTTTATAGTCATTCAAAAGTGTTGACCGGCTTTGGCTCAACGCTGACTCTCCTTTTATAAGAGTATAATAACAACTGATTGGTTGCTAACTATAATTATTATTATTAGGGCATTCAAAAAGCTTTCATAGGTTTATTTTTTTAATAACTTTAACAATTTTGTAGCTTGGCACATTTTGATGACATTGAAAGTAAAGCCACAGAAGGGCATCAAATTTGTAAAAAAAATTCAATTGATTTTTCAACTTTTGAGACTTCATTTTTCACATTTACCGCTTACAGGAATAGTAATCGATTAATCGGTTCAAGAAAATCAAATAAAACTTTTGAATTCCCTAATAATACTATTTGTGTTTCACTGAAAACACGAATCACTTAATGACGCGTTCACTTCATTCAACTAAAATCAGATAAAATGTGTGAAAACATTTCAACTTATTTCCAATAATTGAATGATTCGTTGATTTATCCACTTAACTGTCCAATTGTTCATTTGTTTAATTGTTCAATTGTTCAAGATCATTTCATTACCAGATTATTAAAAACAACGAATTCCAGTGACGTTTTACTTCTGATAAAAAAATTGATTTTTAAAACATATTTGGGTCTAAACATCAAAACACACTTTAAATGTAAATAATTTCATTTATTTGTTTTCAATTAAAATTAAACGGTTTATGCATTGTTTGGTCACTCTCTCGACCTTAAGATTCACTTCTTTTAGCGATCAATGATTTGAACACTTTTTTTTAGTCATATTTTATGACATTTTATTTAAAACAACAGATGAATGACAACCGACACGAGAAGGCATGGAATGATCCGCCACTCTTTTCTTTGGATCAAATGTCGAGGGCTTCGAACCCGAACGCTGTCGGGGCTGTCCATCGACGCAATCGATATCCACAACAGACACCAATAAACTCATCAATGAATCCAATGAATAATCCGATGATTTCAACAAATAATCAAAATTTTGCTGTAAATCAAACACAAAATCAGCAAAATTCTGGTCAATCCTTTCAACCACAACAACAACAAATGAATCCGACCTCAAATCCAAATAATTTTGGACAACAAATGAATGGATCCAACAATTATGAGACGGCTTTTGATGTCAACGCTTTTATCTATTCTGTGCAGACATTGATTTCTTCTACAAATAATTTGCCACAAGAACTGGTCCATCAGTGGCAAACCATTCAAAACCATTTATATGGCATTACTCTCGAGAGTCAATCAAAACAATTATTTCAATCACTTTTGTTGTCTCTTCAGACCAAGAATTTCAATAATTGTAGACATTATTCCAATTATTTAGTAAATGATAGCAACCAAACCATTGTTTCTATCGCTTCCACTTTAAGTCAAATACTTAGATATTTTCCATAATTTAAACCAATTTTAGGGAAAATGTTTTTTATTGATTATTAATTTCTTTTCGATTATTATTTCAAAATTAATGGGAATTAAAACATTTTTTGACGCAATTTTTTTCATTATTTTATTTCATTAAATACTATTCAATATAAGACTCAAATCGATTCTATTTAATACTTAATAGTATTTAAATTTTGTTTGAATTAAATGAAAATTAAATTAAATATTTTGTTATAAACTTTGATAGTTTAGTGAACTTTAGTCATAATTTCATAAACTTTGAAAACAATCATAAAATGACATTAAATAAGCAATACTTTGGTTTATTGACTGAACAAGCTAAAACATATGGAACGTGTTCTTAATTTGGTTAATTTCACACTAATCTTGTAAATATTTAAAGGAATCTCAAATATAAAAACTAATTGATAACAATATATGTCTCAAATATTTTTAATATAAAGGAATGAATGGGTTTTGTTTTAAGGATTTGAATATTTGTTGATATAAATGGTTCGTTGATTTGATACCAAAATACCAGAGATCTAACTCTACTAAAAGAAGTGATTATTCGAATGATATTTCATTTAAATGAATATTAAAAGTTTATAAATAATTTTGAAATAAATATGTATTACTTTTAAAATGAAGATTTTAATAAAAGATTGCAAGATGGAAATAAAGGGCACATTTGATGAGCATTTGGTCTTTTGGTAATAGAATACTATTACAATTAAGTACTTATTTCACTCATTTTAATTGTCTTCAGGTATTAAATAGATATCAATATTTTAATAAATTGTGACAAAACTATTATTAGACACAAATTAAGAAAATTATTTTATAAAATATCTATAAAATAATGAAATTGAAATAAATATGTTTTATAAAAATGAATTACAGATTATATAAAAGTTTTGGTATTTCGAAATCAGTTCAAAGGTTTCCGACGTTTGTTTTGAGAGTTAAGGGAAGCCACGAATCGATTCTAAAACTATTGAATTGATTTATTGAAACACTTGACTCGACGTCAGATTCTTGAGATTATTAGGGTTTAAATACTCCGAAAAGTAAGAGTTCCACTTCTTTCGCAAAGATATCATAATTTCGTTGTTAAGAGTATTTAACTGAAATTTTATGTTAAACTCATCTGAAAATTGTTTTGACGATATCTATATAAGACTGTCCCGGTTTCACCTGACAATCAAAGTCGATGTGATGCAGAGGCGTTCCCCACGTCAAGTGTTGTGTATCTTCTTTGTTATAGAATTTAACTTGCAAAGGTATGACCGAAGTAAGACCTCCCTGAAACTGAAGCATTAGTTGTACCTGAAGTCAATTAACATAATATTAGTTTTTGATTCAAACTTATTGATCCAATTCTTACTTTAGTTCTGTCTTTCTTTTTGTTTGCGTCAACTTTTGTAGAGTCCCAGGAGAAAGAGTAGGAGGAGCTGCCATTCTCTTGCGACTGGTCACATACCGATACACCCGTCCCTTGAACTGAAACACTTCTGCAAACCAATTGAAACATTTATTTTAAATCTTAAGTGTATTATAACTTATAAGAAAATAATAGTTAACTCTTTTATGTTTAAAATAATTATGTGGACATGACTTCATTGTGGACTTACTGTAGTGGCAGTGAAGGTCTCACATTAACAGTAAATTCATAACTGTTTTCAACCATAAATTTCAGTGTAAATTCACTGTCGAAACGCTGTCCGTCGCGCTATTCAACAGAAAAGACATTTATACTCATTTGAATTCACAAATAATTATTAGAAATGATATAAGGGTAGAGTACTTTATAAATCGATTATTAAAAGAAAAAAAAACTGATCTCATGACACACACAGTTTTCACTTACTTATATCTGAGAGAAGGTAAAAATCGTATCATTGGACAGACTTTGGAAACAGACATCAAATGAATGAATGCATGCATTTATTGAATTTTGATCGAAATATTAGTTAATATTAATATATTATACGAAAGGAATTATCGATATTAGCATTAATAAGGATTTGAAAGGAATTCATGCGCTTATGTTCTGCTAATGTTTGACAATTGAAATGAATGAATACCTTATAATAGATATCATTGTCGTCTTTATTTCTGATTTGTAAGTCAATTTTATATGAGTTGCGGTCCTCCACCATCTTTTATAGAGAGAACATAACTGCTATGAGAGGCTGAGCCGAACCTCTATATATATGTACTGCACATCGGGTTCTTTAAAGCATATATCGATAGTTGTGTTGGTGTGGAAGCGGTGCTCAAAATGTTCTAACCGTTGCTTCTATTGTATGATATCTGTTCACAAACTAACACTGTCTGACACTCAGCTATAAAAGCACATATTCTGTGTAATTCTCTCCGATTCTGTATATATGAGGCATATATGCATTGAGAAAACAGAGGATTAAATGAATGGTGTTATTGATCGACTGCCAGTTGTAACTCAGCTATTGATTGCATTCCACCCAATGTTAAAACATTGAATTCTGTGCCCTATTTATTCACTTTCAATAAACAATGAATAAAAACATTTCAATGAAATCACAAATGATTTTATAATTAAACAAAAGATTCTTTAATTTTCAGAGTTTTTTATAACAACAGAATTAACGAATCAATTCATATAAATTAATAAATTATTGCAATAATTAATATAAAATACTGGAATAGTTTTTAATAGAAAAGCTTAAAATCGATTGTATATAAAAAAGAGGAAAATGAAAACATAAAACATAAAACAATTAGAAACTAGCAATACATGGCTTTTAGAAAAAGTTGAATTTCTTTCTCTAATAATTATATATTTTATATATTCTTTTATATTCAATAATTCTCTCTTTACTTAGTCTTTCATTTATATCAAACATTTGTTATTCTGTCGTTAAGTTATTTTGTAAATAATTATCAGATAGTCTTTCAGAATATTAAATAACAATTTAAAAATTATGGTTTTTCTCATATGAGCTCATAATATGTTTAGTTATATAACATTTCTTTGTTTTGTTTCCCAAAAATTGATGATAAAATAAAAATAAATCAAAAATAAATTCCAAACAAATTCTCTACAAAAAAAAGTCAAAAACAAATTAATTAATGTTTAGTTAAGTTCGACGACAATTATTTGGACAATTGACTAGAGATTTACTTTGTATACCGTTATTCCCTTAAATTTGATTTTTCCTACTCTTTCTCTTTCCTATACTCTTTCCTTAAGATATTTACAAAACGTTTAATTAATTTATGAATAAAGAAATTATTTATAAATTAAATATTAAGAAAAGATATTTAAGTAAAAAATATCACAAATTAAGTGATTTTTAAAAAAGTTTTAAATAGTATTCAATAAATAATTTTATAGAAAAGTGAGCACAAAGTCTGTTCTCTATTTGGAAATTAAGAAATTTTCAAAAGCGTTGGTTTATATAAACATTTCTGTAAAGATTCTGTAAACAAACTTTATATAATACTTTTATCTTTGCATTAATTTTTCAAAAGAACTGCTTATTTAAACGGAATGAGAATAAAATGATCATGGAAAATTTATCAGATTAGACCAGTTTTCAATTTTCTTTCTTCGTTCAATTAATGCTAATTGACTATTACTATAGTAATCAGCATAATCTGTGTGTCCGCTCATCTTTTATATATATATTTCTAAACTAAATGAAAGTACATAAAAATTAGCATAAAAAATTGTGCTTGCACACTTTTGATTGGAAAGAGAGCTTTCATTATTATAAGAAAAGAATAAAAGAGAAAAAATTGTTTAAATAATTTAAATAATGAAAGGAATGAAATTTAGACCAATATTTGAAAGAATATCAATGAATAGCAATGAATAGCACCACAAATCAAATAAGTGGTCAATAGTTTAACAAAAAAAAAATATATAGAAAAGAGTAATAATATTGAGTCCAAATATTTGGTCTCAAAGCTTGAGTTCATTTAAAAAGCTTTGAATGTTTACACAAAATGAGCAAATATTATATTGAGTTATCTATACATTTAGATATCATAATATTCTCAAATAATAAAAGAACTAGACCAATTTACAATATCGAAGTACTTATAAGCGAGGGAGGGCAGGGGAAGGGAAGGAAGGGAGAGAGATAAAAGAGAATAAAAAATTGAATGAAAATATAAAAATTGGCACAAAATTAGGGGAAATGGTATTAAAAGCAATTAATTGATTGCGACCTAAGATTATAATAATTTCAACATTTTTTAAGAAATTGTAATTTGATTTAAATATAATACAATTATCGTTAAACGTGTTCCGCTTCAGTCATTATGATCTGTGGCGGAGGTTTATATAATATACTTAATGGTCGGGAGCGCCTCATCTGTTGTTGTTGTTGGAGAAGATGCTGTTGAATTTGGACCTGGCGGCTATGGTTTTGATATAATTGTTCTGAAACAGGTCCTTTTTGTTGAGCCGTTTTACGAGGTTGTGGTATAGGAGGTAACATTTGATGGCTGGGCATCTGTTGTGGTCGAAGGGCTAAATCGAATTCAACGGATTTACGTCGACCGATACCCTTCTCATTGGCCAACACTGATGTATAGTCTCGAATCAATTGAGCGATTTGTAGAGCCTTAACACAAAAGTCAAACATATATTATAACCAAATATTTAGTACCTGATGAGTTAGGAAAATATATTTCATAGTTTTAGTTCCAGTGCTCGCCATCGCAACAATCATTAAACTATTGAGGGTCGGGTTATAGTCAACAATATTCCGATAATCACAAGAAGACAATACGTTCTGAAAAGTTAGACATTTGAGTAAAAATCAATAAATAAATTAAAAACGTTTTTACTCTCGTTTTCAATTCAAGTAAATGAATTCCGATTTGATCGATAGCCAGCCATAAATTCTTTGGCCACGAAGAGGTGTATGTTTGCATTACTTCAAAAATGGTTGCCCTGTGCAGTGGCCAAGACTGGATCAGATTAAAGAACGACTGTTTTGCTTCCTCTGGAGGCATGTGATGCATCATTTGGTGTTGAGTGACAACTGCTTCGGGAGATATTCTCGATAGAAGACGTGGCGGAAGACACTGTGCGATCACTTGTCTGTAATCAATAACTCCTGTATCGAAGTCTCCCAAATCTATCTGTACTTTGAAGGCGCATATCATAACTGCCTCCTGTTCTGTAATTGGGAACCGATCGAAACGAATGTTATGAACCATTTGATGATAAAGCAATTCCTTCTCCACCGCATCCGTCAAATCAACGAAAGCGTCCAAAAGGATGTGTTTCTGTTATCCAAAAGTTATCATTAAATTAATGTTTGGATCTAAAGAAGTGAAGTCGAATCAATTTAACCCTGAGTCAAAATTGCTCCCTAATTATAACCCTCCTAACCTCCCATCAACTCTAAGTGGTGCTATAACTAAGGATAGGAATATTTAAGAATGGTGCTTGATCATCTGAACAAATAATAATTTTAAAAATAAAATTAAATTTAAAAGCAAATAAATGAATTTTTTTTTGCAATTTTTAAGACAAAATTAGGGATAGCTTTTGGTCACTACTTTTTATTATAATAGAGATTTTGCAATTAAGATGCAATCTTATATAACCTTTATAAGATTTTATTTTCAAATGAACTAGATATTGGTATTTTAGTCATATAGAATAGAAAATAAAAGTATAATTTTTCCACTTCTAATTCATAACAATATATAGATGAAAGGTATATTAAGGTAAAAATATTATGTAACATGCTACAATTTTCAATAAATATTCATCCAAATCCTTGATAAAATCAATGAATTTATATTAAACATATAATCGGCAAAAGCATTATGCAAATGAACTTTGAAAGCCTTGAACTTATGTCACCCAACAGACAATATATGGATGATTTGGAGTTCAAACGATTAAACTTTTGGAATTGTCTTCACTCATATTAAAGAATAATTTTTTTCAAAGAAAACATTAGTCATTGAAACAGTTTTTCAAATAATTCCTAAATATTTGTATCAAATTAAGCAAGGTTATTATAATTTATTACTCTATTATAAAGCCTATAATTAAAGTTAATTTTTGATGATTTATATAAAGAATGCAAACCTTGAAAATGAAAAAATGATTCCTTTCGTGTGATTTCTTAGAAAGTGTTCCAGTTTTGAGATGTTCCTCGTGCCATTTCTCCCAATAAGCGATAGCGTCGCCCACTTTTTCTTCGGGCTGTAACGCCTGTTCATTATTTGGTCCAAGCATTTGGTAGAGCGCAAATCCCGGAGCATTTTGTCTCAAATCAATCTTCAGTTGGATTTGTTCGATCACTTCAGAAATGACAGCACAGGCGTCAAACTCTACCGCCTGAAACTGTCCGTCAAGAAAATGTATTCGGGCGTAAATACGGCGACAATTGATTGTACTGAGGATCTCAGCCCTGGATGGCGCCAATTTCCTGCCTCGAGTTTCAAGAGTACCTTGCAAGTTTCTTAAAGTAAAGTGTGAGTACTGTCCCTCTTGAGTCACTTCATCTAAAGCGCATCTGCGAAGGTGTGAATGGAGATAAGCCAGAATACGGCGATCACTCGGATATGTGATACTACAGGCGAGTGCCAACAGTTGCCAATGCCTGACATTGACCCGACTGTTGGGGTCCGGATGGTCTGTCGTCTGTTTAATCAATTGTAGGAAGAATTCGTTGCGAAGAATATCTGCGTCTTTTCGAAGACATTTGTCTAAAATGTTTTGGGCTAATCTAATTTGATCTCTTTCTGTCTGTCGGGGCCACTCTTTTTCATCCAAAGAGTTTTCTTCACTCTCTGGGATATTAAGTCCAGAATAGGCCAGAATTGCGTTAAAGTTATTGACTGCCATCGCTTCCAATTCTGGATCTGATATGACTAGAATTGAGTTCTGAGTCGGAGATTTAGTGTAAGCCCAGAACGAGTGGGGAAAGTGTCTAAAGAAGGCCTCATCGAATTCCGATCCGAATTCCTGTTTGAGTTTATCCAAACGGACTCTATTGAGTCGTCTCAATGTATTCCGAATCAAACCTCTGTTCTCTTCCGGAGGTTTTCTCATTATATTACTATCGATGAGAATACGTCTGCAGTTAACGACGTCGTGATGTAATTTCATTCTGTCCTCTAAAGTCATTTTCAATAATCTTCTTCTATTGGGTTCTCCGTTGGGGCCTATATTACCAGAGCTGGCATTTGTCTGTCGCATCCAATTTGAGTGATTCGGAGAATAAGAGGCCACTAATGATGCGATTTCTTCCTTTTGATTGGTTTCAAATGTAAAACATTTGTGATTTTCGGCGATTGTTTTAATCAGTTTTATAGACAAAAGGTTTTCCGTCGGGAATACAGTCAGAGATTCGATATCACAATAGCGGTAAGCGTTTAATATGGACTTATCCGCCGGATTTGTTACTAAAATACCTTCTGAGTTGACTCCAAGAATAAGATTATGACCATAAGATAGATAACCCTTATATGTGACCGGGAATAGAGTTGCGCCATATGTCGGGTATTGCATAACAACTGACAAATACCAAACTTTCGCAATGAGATCAGCCTTTCCTTTGCCATACATTTTATGTGCCTCAGCTATTTTGAGTGCCCACTCCATTTTGGTATAACCGACGGCTTTCCTCACTCTAAAACAAATATAATTTTCTATGTCTTCATAGCTGGCAGTCCTTCCCTCCACATATTCTCCGAGTGAGACCTGTGCCTGAAGGCCAGCTAATTGTAAGGCTATTCTTTCACTGACAGGAAATTCGTCTTTCTTGACGACACAGTGCACGGCCTGTGAGTAAAGTAAATTGACTTCAATGGGGTCGTGAGGTATTTCACAAGTGTTGCGAAAAAGTCGTTTTTTGAAGAGGAATCGACAGTCGCCGCCCCCTAAGGCCAGGCTTTGACTTTGTTTGGCAGAAGCTTTTGTGCCATAAGTGTTGTTCTTTTGAAGGATTTCCCAATTGGTTATAATGTCTGCTAAATAGTCGTGACCTTTGATCACTCGTTCGTACTCTGGGGTCAGTTCATAGAGAGCCCAACCATCCAAACATCTTAAACCGATTTTATTTGAAAGACAATTCATGGCATCATTAGCCGTATCGCACGGATGGATATCTATTGCTTTAGTTCTGCCGTCGAGGAAATAGAATCGACAGACGAGACTACTTAGTGTTCGAACAGCATTTACTTCGAGCGAAGAGGGAGGCATTCGCCGGATGTGTGCTTTCGGTGAATGCAAGTTATCGATACAGAACTGGGCGTAACAGGAAATGGATGCGTCTTTTCGTAGATGTTTTCGAAGATAACTATAAAAATATTTGGCGAACACTTTAGTCGGTTGGAAGGCAGCGGTGGTCAGTCCTAACATCATCCAAACTCTTATGGTTTCTTCTCTGGAAGGGTTGCCATTTGACTGACGCACTAACTGCACAAATATTTCATCGCGAAGTTCTTCGCGTTCTATTCCGTGACCTATAATTGTTTGAATGACTCTAACTTCAGGTTCTGGTTTGAGGTCTCCTTCGATGTATTTACACAACTCTTTGAAAATAACGCACGAAATGACCACATTCTCGGGATCGTGAAGATGGATGTGTGACGTGGGAATGGCGTTATTGGCGGTCCACACAAGCATTTCCCCTTTTGTCATATACTCATCACCAGTTGTACGACGTTTTCTGGTGAGTGTCCGGATAACTCCACCCCCGAAGTCACGGATATGATTATTAAAAAACTTTTCTGCGAACTCAACCAAATCATAAGTTCTTAATTCGACGCCATTATTATCATTGTTTTGTTGAAAAGAATTAATTTGTTGTTTAACTAATTTATTTTCAGTGAAATGTTCCGGTTTAGGGGCTGTTGTCTGGTTTTCTGGCCATCCATTCATTTTTTCAGACATTAGTTTTTGGTCATCAGTTTTCTGTCCGTTTATTAACATTTGTTGACTATTATTTGTATTATTAATGTTATTCTGAGCGACAAAATTCTGGTTTTCCTCCTCGTCCTGAAACTCAAAAGAATAGCTGCGTTCGGCCGCCGCTAACGGTGTGTATAGTGGAGAGCGCTCTGATTCAGTGGCACTGATAAGACTGTCCACTTCACGACTTTGTCTATCAGCTGATGGCGATGGAAGTGGTGACGGCGACACTGTTTCGAGAGTGTCCGACAACATGTCTGAGCCATTAGGTGGTGGTAAAGGACTCGGAGATGTTTCAATTCTGGCGGGAATTTGTGATAATTGTTGGGTGAGGTTGAGGTCATTCATTTGATTTTCGGTCTTTTGGATGAGTTCATCGAATTGTTGAGTGATGTCAGTGATTACATCTTCGCCTTTATTTTCTTGTATTTCAGCCAAGAATGAGAACATTGTCTCCAAATCGGCATAAGAGGACTCCGTTTTCGGTTCTGAAGGATCAGTACTCGTAATGGTTGTGCGCTGTAGTAATCCGTTTTGTTCGATAAGTCGTGCAATTGTTTGCACTTCTTTTTGTGCCAAACTATTAGATCAGACGATAAGGTTTTGTAAATAAAAGTATTTTCAGTTGAATGAACTCAGAATAAAATTCTTAGAGATATTCCTAAAAATTCTTATTTAAGAATTCCTTCGCTTTTCTATTAAAGTTTGTTTAACAACAATACGAGGACTCAATACAAGATAAACACAAAACTGTTTTTCAGTTTAGAAATTGGAAAGAATTTTAATGAAAACTAATTCAGGCATTAATTCATTGCAAAAAAAAAAGTTAAGAAAAGTTTAGGATTGAAATCCATACCCATATCGCTGTTCCAAAATTGATCTTTAAGTTAGAATAGAGGAGGGATTGCGTGAAATATAAGTAAAGTATTGATTTAGTAAATGATATAATTATTAGCCATTCCTTTGTTTTACAGAAATTTGATAACAAAAGTATAGCGAAAGTAACGTTTGATAACTAATGAGTCACAAAATCCCGTTTTTATTGATTCTAAGCACAGAATAAAATGTTTTCACTAATCGAATCGATACAAAACTATGAGTTTTGACGACTGGTAACTAAAAAAAGGGGGACTTTTGCTAAACGTGTCAGTAATGCCAAGTTATATGAAACGAAAATCTCAACAGATTTCAAAATAAATAACAATTTTCTCATTTTTTTGTCTCAAAATTGAAACGAATATAAATTTCTTTTGGAAATTGTTTTTAAACCAAAAGAATTGATAGAAAAGGGATTGAATTGATTGAAGAGAGAAAAATATTAACTATTTTTTTGTCAGTTTTTTGGGTGAAAAATATCTTTAGTCACACTTCAAGTCTTATCGGAAAAAAGAAACAAATTATAAGGAAAAGCAATCAATACTTACAAAAGCTGTTCATTTACTTCCGTTTCGTTATTATCGTAGTTTTGGTCATTTTGTTGATCACTGTTTTGACGGTGGAGTTGAGCTAACCTTCTTTGTTCTTCGAGAAGTCTTCTTTCATTTTCTTCCTGTTCTCTTAATCTCATTTGTTCCTCAACTTTTCTCATTTGTTTCATAGCAGCGGCCACTTCGCGGGCAAACATTCCTCTAACAAATGCCTGTAAAGTAATGGCCGCTCTTCTCATTCGAAGATATTGAAGTCTTTCGCGATGTCCTCTGAAGTGTAATTGTATTAAAACGGCACAACTTCTCATTGTTTGGAATTTCCTTCGCTGGAAATATCCCTTAACGTGTTTTTGGATGAGAACAGCCATACGATTGCAGAGTGACTTTCTTTGTTCTTCAAGTGGTTCGTGAACTGTTGCCCGAAGAAAGACTTTGGTTTTGCCGATTTGCCACTCAGTTATCGGCATTTTCATAGTTTGTAAGATCTTTGCGGCCGCCTCTGACTGAAGACCTAAATGTCTAACAGTTTTAAGTAATAGACAGCGATATCTGATAACAAATTGATTGATAGGAAAATGAGTCGGAAAGCCTTCTCTACGGATGCGAATGATGTCAAGCATTCCAAGATATTGAAGTTGTGTTTGAACTTGGTGCTCGTCGTAAAAATTGGCCGCTTTTATCATATTTGGTTTAATACATCGGACATACCAGGGATTAGTTGAGTGCAACAGATCGACGAGTGCTGTCAATTGGAAACGGAATGCGTCGCCAACCGTTGGCCGACCTTTACTTGTTTTGGTCGTATTCTCTGTTCTATTGACTGAAGCGTAAGTCGTATTCGCGACTCGACTCGACGTTACGTTTAATAAATCCTAAATTAATTAATAAATGAATTCAATTATTAATTCATAAGAAATGATTTCATGCAATAATTGAGAAAAATTAAGTTTACTTCTGCTGTCATTTGATAACTCCAATACCACTGAAGAAGTGAAGCGAAAGAATTTTATGGATAATAATTATATTAATGAAAGCGTTAAATATAAGCCATTAATAAATTTAATTTACAATAATTAATAACAATTAGTGATAATTACCTGAAATTTGACCAAATCCTTAACGAAGACATTAGAGGAGTCGTGCATCAGATCAAAGAGTTGGTCCTGTTGTACGTCTTTGTTCTTTTCAAGAAAACCAGATATACTGTAGACGACATCTCCGGCGTAGTGTTTGATCCCGAACTCCATATCCCATCGCCGCCTATCGTCTCCTCGAATATAATTGATGTGAGAATCGAATTCTGAATGAAGTTTATTGACATAAGTAGTGTCCGTTCCTTTCGGTATTCGACATTCTTCGGTCAATAACCGTATAATACATTTGGGAGGCTTTTCAAGCAATTCCAGACACGGAGTGTTATCAGTGAAGTTTATGTGAGAGAATGAGATTCCTTCGTGTCTGTACTGTGTTTTGAAAAATAGACATTAACTTAAGAATAGGTTTGCGTTAAGATTTGTTTCTTACAATTTCCTGTTCCAAAGCAAAGACATAATGATTGAAAAATCGGTGCAATTTTTCGTTGGCATAATTGATGCACAACTGTTCAAAACTATTGACGTCGAAGTTTTCAAACCCGAAAATGTCGAGTACTCCGAGAAATCGGTCGCTATCCTGACCCGGATTTGTGCAGGTATTGATGTAACTGACAATCCACGCAAATGTTCTCGAGTAGAGGGCTTTTGCCATGGCGTGCCTATTTTCTCGCGCTTCGTGTAGTTTAAAGGGAATGTCAGTAACCATTCCCCTAACATTGATTTGACGCTGAAGTGTAGCCAAAGTTAGTTTGTATGCGTCCACTCCCAGAAGTGTGGCGACGGTCGCGATCACCATTTCGTCGTCGGGACTCAATTTACACCTCTCGCCGTCTAAATGGTCTTCAAATTGAAGATTTCCTAACCATAATATTGCACTCAAGACAGAAAAGATTCCGTCACACATTTCTGGGGGTATATTGAGGACAGACATCGCCAGTCGTAGTGAGTCAAACATTGCCGCGTCATCGACGCCATCGATTTTAACACAACCACTCTGTCGAAGATATGCATAGCTTTCTAGCGGTTCAATCAAAAATTGGTTGCGAATATCGGGGTTGAAATGAGCGCTCAGAACCAACTGATAAAACACATGATAATTACGTTCACCAAATGATTGGAAAGTGATTCTCGACTGTTCCAACAGATAGTCCTGAATAATACATCCCTTGATTTGGTAGCGACTATCGAAGCAGACCTGGATGAATTTGCCAAATCGACTAGAATTATCATTTCGCACAGTTTTTGCATTTCCGAATGCCTCCAGAATAGTATTGGCCTCAAGTATTTGATGTTCCATCCAGGTCGACTGATTTGATGTAACGGTGCATAAGTACTGAAGAATGAATTTTGTGGACTCTGTTTTTCCGGCACCGGATTCACCGGATATAACACAGGCCTGGTTTGCATTATCTGACTGTAAATGACTATAGGCTGCCTCTGCGATGGCGAACACATGCGGTTCCTGTTGTGATATTTTTTGACCGCTATATCTGAAAACCCAATCCTTAATTCCATAATTGAATTAAGAATTCGATTAATTGCATGAAAGACAAGAAAAAAGAAATGTTTTTTAATTTAATAAATAAAATGTAAGTAAAGGAGTGATTGACTTACGGTCTCATAAATATCTAATTCTTTGTATGGATTGACGGCTACCAGAATAGTTCCCGTATATGTCTGATCACAAATTAATTGATAAAATAAAATCAATTATTGGTCCGATAATCGACTTTTTATAACATTTGTGTCTAAACTTATTTTATTTGTGTTTTTCTATTATTTATTTTGTGAACAAATTATTTAATTTAATCTCAAAAGAAGTGAAATAAAGAGGACTTACATATATCTGTTCCCTTTCGTATCGAACTTTGAGATTAGTATTAATTCCTCGCTCATCAATATTACTTATGACTGTCATGTCCGGTACCCCATCTTCGGGTCTCCAACCTATCAGATGGACAGACATGAAAAGAATAGATTAATTTTCAGAATTAATCCGTCAAATATTAAACAATGTTTGTGTCAAACATTGGTTTTACTAAAATGTATTTAATTTGATTTTATTATTTCGTTTTCCTATAAAAGGAAACGACAGTAAAATGTGTGCAAAAAACCAGAAGAGATTCATTGCTTTTATTCTTTTGAATTATTCTTTATTAGTATTAAATGCAATAAAAAATAAATTACTTTTTAAACAATAATTATTTGTTTTAAGAATCACTTCTATGTATTACAGGAAAGACTAAATTAATGAGAATTTCTTTGGGATTACGAAATGAATTGAATGATAGACTGATAGTCACAGAAGTGTAGAGAATATTATATATTAATGAATGAATGACTGAATTCCGGATGAAAAGTGATATTTGAGTTAAAATTAGTTCAATGCCAAGTTGTGACAACTTATACCGATTTATGTTTTACTGCAAATTTATGTCAACTGACAATTCAATTCCTTTTGTGTATATAATTGTATGAATTTGTGTGAAATGACTGAATAATCATTTAATATGATTTGTTAACTGATCACTAAATTTGACACTTTAAACAACAATCTATAAGTGTTATACAAGTGTATTGACCTGAAGGCAAGGGGCGGTTGCCTTTTCTCAATCTTAAGATACAGTGCTCTCCACAGTTGTGTGAAAAGAGGTTTAAGAGCAGAGATAAACATATAATGTGTTATTGCATTACAATTATTGGAAAGAAGGCATCAAAGCGTTCATTGCATTCAATTTGGGCTTAAAATAAATAAATAGATTATAAGGGATGCATACCTTTTTGTCCGGTGTCCCACCCGTTCATCATCTTTGCATAATTACTACACTTTTAAAACAAATAAATAGTGGAAACAAATAATAAATTTGGTATAAATTTCGGGTTTTGTTTTGTTTGACAAAATTTTGGTTCTCTAGTAATGGGAGGATATAGTGATGCGATTCAGTCGACGCTCACATCTTTGCTTCACTTTTATCGACCGTCAGTTAGACCAGTGCTCTCTCTATTAGATGGCTTTCCTACTGGTTTTCGACACATATAGCATATCCTTTGCACAGTCACTGTTTGAGCATCGCTTTTATGCCGATCGGTTTATATAGTGATTCGCGTTTTAGTGCCAACAGAACACTGGATATACAAAACACAAACAGAACTCCACCAAACATACACTCCTTTTTTCCTATGAGGTTATGACTCACTGACAGTAAGACTGATGTCTACCAAACAAATGGTGATTAACTTCTGCAAGAATTTCCACTACTTTTTTAAGAATGTCTTCGATTGCATAACACTTCTGAAAGTTTTCAAAACTATTTGTATAACAACTCGTGAATCAACTTTTAAGTGATTTAATTCTCTTTACAATACATTTCTGTCAAATTCAGGTTTTGGCAAAACTTTTTAATCTCCTCTCAATCTTTTCTAAAATTAAATTCAATGAACTGAATAAGTTTTTTTTTTTTTTTGAAGGACTTTATTATTCATTCAAAAGGTATTTCATTCCTTTTCCTGGAATTGATTTTCATTTATTCCCAAAATTATAGTATTCTTAAATAAAATATTTGTAAAACGAATCGATTTTTCGTTTTTATCCAATTTTAGTCAAATGTATCTCAATTGGAGTCCATTAAATTGTTTGACAATTGATTTGCATTTTTTCAAATAATAGTTTTAAAATATACTAAAGAAATGTAAATCTAATGAATAGTTAATAATAATTGGTTTGAAAATGTTTTCCATTAATATGAAACTCATTCACCGATAAATCTTTTTTAATATAAATATTAAAACATTAATTCATTAAATATTCATAAAAAGGCGTAAAAAATCTCAAAAAAGAGAGAAATAAATGTCAAAACACTTTTCCTATAAATAAAAAGATATATTAAACCACTTTTTAATTATTCAAAACTTATAATAATGTAATTCTGTCTAAAATTTAATAGTCTTTTAAACGTTTGCACTTAAATTGTATTTAACTTATATAAGAGAATATAAGTGAAGTATAATTAAATGTGTGACCACTTTCGGGAGAATTATTTCTTAATTTAATAATGAAATAAACGAAACTTTTTGTTCAAATTATGTTTGCAATCGATTGAAGTGAAAATTGAGTGAAGCATTCAATAGATGTCAGTCTAAGCGCTTCATTCATATGGTGTTTGATATCCCTTTCCGTTCGTCGCCTCAACTCGTGTTGTGTTTTGTCGACAATTTCTTTGATTTAATTACATTTTTTTTATTCACTTTCCATTCATTTTGAGGTAAGTTTTAATTTTTCAATTATTTAATAATTGGTTGTCTTCATGTCTTTGTCTTATGTCTTAAATCGATATTTTTATTGATAGTAACGATGACTAAAGTGAAGACTAAGGACTTGAGGGGTAAAAGAAAAGAGGACTTGGTCAAACAATTGGAGGAATTGAAGCAGGAATTGGCAAATTTGCGAGTGGCCAAGGTGACCGGTGGCACTGCCAGCAAATTATCTAAAATCCGTGTTTTCCGTAAAAACATCGCTCGAGTGCTGACAATCATTGGTCAGAACCAAAAGGAAAACCTCCGAAAGCTATACAAAGGAAAGAAACACAAACCGATTGATTTGAGACCAAAGCTGACCAGGGCCATCAGACGTAGACTCACTAAACACGAACAGCAAATTAAAACCAGAAAAGAGTTACGCCGACAACGAATTTGGCCGCAGAGGAAGTTTGCGCTCAAACAGTAAACCAATGATTGTCTGATTATTAATAAATTTAAAGTTCTTTTGATTTAAATTTGTTTTCATTCCTCCAATTATTGCAAAAGTGCTGTCATTTTATTGACTTTTGTTTTGTTTAATTCATTGATTATTTCAAACCAATGGAATTGAAATTTAAGACTTTTTTTGGGATCTTTGAAAACGTTTTAACTCAAATACAAACAAATATTTTACTAATTATTGAAAATTTAAATCAAAACTATTTGGAAATAAACTAAAAATAATTAATTTTCAATTAAAAGTAGAATCGATAGCAAGAAGTGATTGATTTGTTTTTAAAAACTGATTAATAGAGTGTTAGTGGTGTCGAAGACATTGACATTTCATTTTCGAGATCTCAAGTATTTCTTTGACGAGAACTCCGTTTTCGGTCTCAAATCTGTTCCACATTTCTTCAGATGAATTCTTAATTTGATTCAAATGAATGGCAACGAAACAAAGGGTTCGAAGTTTTGAGCTGAAGGTTTTGTACTTCTCTGCGAATATGAGTGCATCGATTGCCTGCTCTGGACTTAACTGACGGAAACAGAGATTATCGCAAATATGTTTCAAACTGGGAATTCGGTAATTGTGTGCCTCAACCAACAAATCCTTACAATTTTTCTCAATATTAGGAGAATATCCGCGATATAAGAATAGAATCAGTTCATAGAAAATACTGGAATCCGTTTCAGTGATTAAAATTTCTTTGCTTTTGAGAAACAATTTCTTAAATACTGCAGATTTAGCGGACAATAGCTTTGAATGAACTGAAAAATCTGTGTCTCCGACGACGAAATGAATGTCACAAAATTCTCTGTCATTCATGAGGTCGTGAATGAATGCAAATTCATCTAATTTTTTCGAATCTCCCGAACAAAGACTTTCTTTAGTCGGACTTTGATATACGTTTTGAATGGAAGTAATCGTTAGAATCAAATTTAGGTCTTTTGAACGCTTAGAGTTCTCAAAGATTTCATCGACTTTAGCGAAGTTATTCCAACCCCACCCACACTCGCCATTGAAGTAAAGCACTCGACTTGTTTTAGTCCATACTTTGCCTCTGCTTTTGTCATTGAGTGAAAGGTCAAACTTTGCAAACTGACCACTGAAGCGCTCAAATTGTTTGGATAGTAAATGAAGGAATAGACCCAAATAGTAATGATTGGAATCCATTGACTGGTTTTTGGTTTCAATTGTTAAAAACCAGACACTATTCTCGAGTTCTTTGAATTGTAAGTCAGGACTTTTCAATGGTTTGGTCTCTGATTTTCGCAAACCTTTGATTTCAATTTTAATTGTTTTCGACAATTCTTTAGAGGACTTCTTTTTGAAGCCATTAATTTGATTGCTTTCAATATTCCAAACGGGAAACACAATCGACTCGACAGACATTTTCACTGAATTGTGTTTTCAATTATAAGTTTAATTTAAATTTAAAATTATTGATTTAATCGATGAGTTGTTTTAATTCATGAAATATTATTTTTGAATTTTTATACATTAATTTAGTGGAAGAAAAAAATGATTTTTAAAAAAAATCGGTTAAAACGTTAAAAACAATGAATGAATTAAAAGTAATTTTCATACAAATAAGTGGTTTTATTTAATAAATATAATTTGTAGAGAAAACGCGATTTAAATATTGTTTTTATCTCTTTTTTTTAACAAAAACTTCTTAAATGCAGTTTTAATTAACTTTTAATTCACGAACTCTTTAAGTATTTTTGTAACGAAAAACGTCTTAATACAAACATTAGTGTAAATATTATAAAATAATCTTGAATGTTTTTTCCGCCGTTAATACTTAAAGATTGTAAGTTTTAATTTATAAGAATTGAATAAAATAGTGATTATAATTGACCTTGTTCAAAATTAATAAAAAAGTGATCTATTAATTGAATATAATTTGTTTTTAATACAGAATTTTTATAATATTTTTAATAGATTTTTCAATATTAATATCGATATTAAATATTTTTATTAAAAGAATTAAAGGGTAACTTGACTTTTAGGCGCTCGAAAGGGTTCCGTTTTATGTTTCCTTAAGTCAGAGTCGTCGTGAAAATCACTGAAA
>JAQIXI010000681.1:0-19737 GCA_034700165.1 Galumnidae sp. Gr-Ori-00277
TGTTCGTCTCAGGGGGGGGTATTTTGAAATACCCCCCCCTTTAGCCATGTGAGTTGTTAACATATTTATGAAAATTTAAAAGTTAAACAAATATTTTTCTTTTTGAATTGAATATTTATTAGTGTTCAAATTATTTTACCAATTTATTACTATTAATATTGATTAAATTTATAAATGGTTTACTATTCAAATAAACTGACCTGAATCAATTTTAATTTTAAACAATATATCGAATGAAAAAATTTGCAAAAATTTTAATAAAATTATTTATTACATAATTAAATAAATTCTTGTTACTTATTGTTACCTTGCATATTTATCTTTTTATAACTTATTAAAAATAAACAATTAGAATTATAAAAAGATTGAAAAGTTTTGCAATAGAATTTATTAAAACACCTTGATATTTTGAAGTCTATGACCATGCAATAATGTATACATCAAGCAAATATTTATTAAATGTGTTAATAAAGGATTGGCAAACATACAAAGGTATATGAACTATGAAATTTAAAATTCAAAATTGATTTATTGTCATACATGTGAAGCAATGCAAGTGTTTTGTCAGTTAAGTCCGGATTTTAAATGAATACTTTTTTAGTATATAATTTTGTTTCGAATAAATAAAATTTCATAGTATAATCTTGTTATTTACAGTGTTTCTGCTTCGAAAATCGCGTTTTCTGTGCTTATAATCGCCTTTTACAATACGTAAAAAGTTTGTTGTGTTTGCAAAATTTCGCGCTATGAGAGTCTCACTTAGCGCACTCTCATTGAGCGCTATTTTGCAAACACAACAAACTATTTACGTATTGTAAAACGCGATCATTAAGTAGAAGAGGGCGATTTTCAAAACAGAAAGGCTGTATACTCACTTTCAAAAGTTTGAGTCGTATTCAGACAAAATATTTTTGTAAAAACAAGTCTAGACATAAGAATTAGATTCGAAGACATTTGAAAATATTTGTCAAACTTATAGCTAATAGAATAACTTCTGATTTAAAAGTAGTGATTAAAAAACTTTAAGAAAATAGAGATCGAAAATCTGATAATTGAAATCTTTTTTCAATAATACTCTCATTTTGTTAATCGAAGATTAAGACAATGAAAATGAAACCGAAGGGAATCTATTTCTCTTTCATTGAATGGTTGAGTAGTTAACAGAAAATTGTATTCATTAAAGAAAGTCTTCACTCGAGTGCTATAATTTTTCATTAGTTCTCTCTTCAGAATCAATGAAATCGCGATTATATCTGAAATTCTATGGCTTTCAGTTGAAATGCTTTTCAAATTTATTTAAATTAATTCTTTTACGTCTCTAATGTGTTACTTATGAAGGAATGGGTCGACACAAATTTGAGATGGAATTCAAGCGAATACGGAGGTATTCAAGACTTGAGGGTAACTCCAGACAAGATTTGGAAACCCGATATCCTTATGTACAATAGGTTTGGCATTACTTTTGTTATGGTATTCATATAACACATTAAATATTAAATGACCTAGTGCTGATGAAAAATTTGATGGTACTTATCATACGAATGTAGTGGTTCGGAATAACGGCTCCTGTCTATATATCCCACCCGGTTTGTTTGTCACTTATATTCATATTAATTATGACTAATTAGAGTTTTAAATATCTATTGTTATATACAACGAATCCTCGAATTTGTGAATAATATTTAATTAGAGGAAAACCAAAAATGTAATAAACCTTTGAAATAATGATTGTAAGGATTAGAGAGAAAATTAATGAAAGATTATATGAAGAGATGTTTGTTCTAATAAATAGAGTGAAAACGTTGTATATTATCCTAAAACAAGTCCCGAATACTATTACTGTATAGAAGTGTTTCTAAACATTAGAATTAAATTGAGTTCTAATTTAACGCAAAGACTTATTTGAATCGATGAGTGGCTCTGAGTTTATTGATCGCTAATTTTCTTCTAATGATAGGCATATTTAAGAGCACCTGTAAGATAGACATCACGTGGTTCCCATTCGATGACCAAAAGTGTGAGATGAAGTTCGGGAGCTGGACGTATGGCTACTCTTTTGTTATTTGTTTTGTAACTTTTAATCTAACATTACTTTGCTTTTAGTTACGATGGATTCTCGTTAGACCTGAGACTATTGAGTGAAGAGGGAGGCGATACCTCTAATTACATACCTAATGGCGAATGGGTTCTCCTGAGTTGGTTGCCCTTAATCTTATTCTGAGCTCAATTTAATTAAGTCTGACATAAGAACATCAATAAATATATCACTTTTTATATATTAGTTATCATATAATTGAAAATATATTTCCCAAAATTGAATAAATTTTCGCTAATATTTGCAACAATTAATAAATTATTTGAACCAATAGGTGTTCCAGGAGTGAGATCCGTCTTCTACTACGCCTGTTGTCCGGATCCCTATATTGACATAACTTTTACAATAAATATCCGGAGACGAACTCTTTATTATGGGTTTAATCTAATAATTCCTTCAGTAATAATTTCTTCGATGACATTATTAAGTTTCACACTTCCACCCGATTCGGGCGAAAAACTTACTCTTGGAGTAACCATTTTGCTCAGTATGATTGTATGTATTAATAATATTGTTCAGCCCCGGGCTAACACATAATTCAAAATGTAACGATATTTTGTCTGTGCTAGGTGTTTCTCATGCAATTGGCGGAAATAATGCCCGGTTTGTCATTAATTGGTTTAAAAAATTGTCTCATTTGATGATATGATTGCTTTACAGCCACTTCCGATTCCGTATCGATTGTCGGTAAGAATGAAATTGTTTTTTATCGGATGTGATGTTAGAGATGTTTACCCTTTGATATTGACTTAATTCAATTTATTTTCCATTTGATTCAATACTTTTCTATCTAAATATAAGTTGCAAAAAGTTGCATGCTCAATGTTCACTGAAAGCCTTTGAGTCATCGTCCATAAGAATATCGTAATGGAACTGACAATAAAAAAGAAAAACTAATATATTTGCATTTATTGCAGGTACTTATTTTGCATGCATTATGTGAGTATACCTTTTCGTCAATATTTCAAAACTGAAAACAAATATTAAAGAAATGTCTCAATATTTTACTGATTTTTGAAAAATGATAACATTGTCTACAAATTGTGTAGGATTATGGTTGCGTTTTCAGTAGTCATGACTGTAATTGTGCTCAATTTTCATCACAGAACTACAGAACATCACGATATGCCCCAATGGGTGAGTCTAGTCTTCAGTGAAGAACATCGTTCAGACATTATGTTCTTCAGTTGCTTTAAAAATCTTAGATTCGATATATAAATGGTTTTTACGTTTTTTAAAGTATGAAAGACTTGAAAAAAAGAAAAATGAATTTTTCTTTCACTCAATCTATCAAATCGTTTATTAGAAATGTTGCAAATAATAGGAGTTATGGACTGAAATGTATATATTCTCATAAAAATTTGGCCCAAAAATTATAAAACGGTGTTTCTCTTCATTTCCTAAAACAATTGATGAGAATTTTTTAGAAACATTTTTTGATGTCATTTAAGATTAAGATATGACAGAAAAAAGTGAAATATTAGACATATTTATAATAAATGCTGAGAAGAGAGTGTGTATAACACTTATACTATTTATAATAGAGTACTATATGTGATATATATAGTTATATAGATTGATATATAGAGTATACATATATTTCGATACATATTTTGAGTACAGAAAAGATTATTTTAGAGAAGAATGTATTTCAAACTAAAATTAGTTATTTTCATAAAATATTGCCAGAATTTCGACCAAAAGGTTGCCTAGAATTGAATGTTTCGGATTAGTTTACCTAGTAACTAGGTTAGTTACATATCTTATCATTGTTTTCCTTGAAGAGATGTGAAGTTTAATTAAGGAAATTGAGATTTGAGTGATATGTCTCATATCAGATATATTAAAATGATTGATATGTAAAACAGATCCGGACAATAATTTTGTCATGGTTACCATGGCTACTTCGAATCGACAAGCCTGGCGAAGTGAAGCCCCCGTCGGGGACACGAACTGACCAGACATCGAATTCATCACCTGATAAGAGACAGGAAATCGCAAACATAAGCAGAAAAATTAAAGAGCTAGAACAATTACACGCCAACAGAAATTTAATGTCACAAATAATGGATGGCGAGGAAGACTTCATTCAATTACATACAACTAATCGTTGTTCGGGTGGCTGTCAGTGCACAGGCTATACAAACATCGATTCGTTTCACAATAATCTTTATAATATGCAAAATCGTTTAGAAGAGCCCGACATCAGTGCTTATAACACACAAATCAGTGACTCTCCCACTGAAGTAAACTGTCCTCAACTCAATACTTGTACCAATAATTTGACGCCAATTATTAGAGAATTAAAATTCATAACAAACAGAATGAGAAGAGAGGATGAGTTACAAGAAATCATAAATGAGTGGAAGTTTGCAGCGATGGTTATCGACCGCTTGTGTCTCATTCTGTTCACAGCATTTGCGGTCATTTCAACTGCCGTTTGCCTCCTCTCAGCGCCACATCTCATCGCTTAGACTTTTAACACAAATTTCTATAGAGTTTATAAAGAAAATTATATTTCAAAACAAATATCGATTTAATTAATTAATTTAGAAATTCCGTAATAAAAGACTTGATAATTAAATTTTTATGGGATATTTACCAAGAACAAACTTTCCCCAGGAACACTCTTTGTTAATTAATTACTAATAATTAATTAAATATTCATCACTTTTGTTGTGAGATATTTGCAGATTTGAATCAGTTTTTGACACTCATTTCGTAGAATTACAGGACTTTTAACCAAAAGTATTGATAATTTTTTTTGGGATCAATATTTTCATTTTAAAAGACTCTCTTTTGAAGGAAACCAAACAAATTGTTTATATCAAACAGAATAATCCCAGAGAAATGATTACACATCTTATGAGCCCAACCATCGATTCTAATCATTATATCCATTAAATTATAAATAAAATATAAACAAAAATATTTATTAATGAATTTATTTCCATATCTCTCGAGAATCAATAGATCTTTGATATATCAAATCAATAAAAATAATAGTAATTAATGAAAAACATAGTTTAGGGAAATGGGAAATTCAAAAAAATACATGGATTCAAATGAAAGCAAATATACAAAATGTTATTTTCAATTATCAAGATAACTTTAGCCGCTGTTAATATTTATGGATTATTTAAATAATTAAAGTTATTTTGAATCAAAAGATTGAATCGCGATAAGAGTGGAAACAATTTTTATATATCTTTTAGTCAGTTATGAAATCAAAACACTTTTAGATGTAATAAATAATTTTTAAATAAATTTTTTAATCGATAGTCAACTACTAATCAATTATTAATTCTTTGAAAATTTATTGTAATTATAATACAATGGAATTCGGTTTCATTCTTATCGGGATTTTGTCTTCAAATTTATTTCTTTAAATTTGTTAAATCTATTTATTAAGTTTTACTAAAAAAAAAGTTATTAATAAAATATAAATCGAGAAAAAAACTGTATTTTCTATCCGTCGCTCTCATCGGTTACATAATATTATGTTTTGCTCGGAATAACTCTTACATATCTCGGGGTTAGAAAATAAATTGGAAATTGAATTATTCCATAAGTTTTGGTCGAAACGAAAGTTTATTTTGAAATTTTATTTTCTTATTTTGAATTATCGATGATTTCCAGGAAAATGAAATCAATTGAAAAAATATTTACTTTAAAAATAATTTTATTTATTAGAGAACTTATTAAACAAATTTGAGAATCAAAGGATCGTTAGTGAGAGGCCTTCTTCTAATCAAAGATAGTAATTATTCTGAGCTCTTTTCTGACTTATATGCGATGTTTCAAAGGTAAGGAAGGAATATATTTTTTCTCTCAATTCCTTTCAATTCTTTCGGCACTTATTTGAGTAAAAGCTCTTTGCGTTGGCATAAGAGATGACTCGAATCGCACAGCACTCCGTTTAATCTCAATTTTATCGATTAGATGTCGGCTTCTTTTCTTCTTCTTATTTTCAATTCAATGCTAACTATGAGTCGGTTTAAAGCAAAACTAATTGCGGTTATCAATGAATGTAACTTTCATTTTATTTATGAATTCAAAGCCATTTCTCTTTTCATTGTTTTGTTTGCAAAGAATTTAGAGTTTCTTTTCATAATCAACCGATCGCTGACGAGACTCTTTTGCAATGTTAGCAAACATTTCATTCTGTTCTTAATCTAATATTTATGAAACTTATTACCCGTCACTAAGACTAACCAAATTCACTTTTGAATAGAAAATCCTAGCAATTTCTCATACAAATAATAGAAAGAAAGTAACAAAAAAACATATTTATTAAACATTTAAAAGCTTTTATATTATTATTTATGTAATTGACTTCAATTCAAAGTTATTATCGAAAACATTACAGAAATTCTCTGAAGTATTCATATTTTCAATCCTTGAATATTCTGTTCGCTCTAATTATAAGCAAAACAAAATACTCAGACCTTTTCCTTTTAGATAAATTATGACATCACTTCTTCGTAATCAAGTAAAAAACAAATCAATATATATGAATAAGGTTAGCATGGAAAAATATTTGCAAATTTCATTCTTACTTATTTAATATATAAGAAATTACTTTGTTGTTAAATATAAACAAAAAGAGCTTGGTTGTCTCAATTTTTACTCAATATCTTGAATTTTCAGTAGTCCTTAAGTATTAAACTTAGACTTAAGAAAATTTTAGCCAACGTTTGGCAAACTTTTAAAAGATTAGATATATTTAGAAAAATTCAATATTTTCAATGTTTACCTAAAAAATATTTTGAAGGGGATATGAAAACCTCTTAACAGCCTAAGATTATATTCAAAATATTTTCTCAAGTGAAATATCCAAGGTATAATGAATTATATAACCATTTTTCAATTCTAGTGATTTATTAATAATTTAAGAATTTTGTGAATAAATTAATTATTTTTATAAAATTAATTGAAAAGTTTTGCCAAAAAAATTTAAATTTAATCCTCAAATGAGTTGATGTTTGATGTCTTCATTTATTAAAACTTTTTTTGTTGTAATAAAAGCGTTGAAAAACACAATAAATCAAAAGCTTTTATGAAAAAACAAGTGAAATGTTATTAGAATCGATACTCTGCTAATCAAATCAATTGAGGCATTCCTCACATGTAAGTCAGGTCTAACTGTGAGTCATGTTTTGATTTATAAGTAGTGCTTAATAATTCTCATTCGAATAAGTCATCTCTTAATCGCATTTTTGCACAGAACTAATCGCATTGAAAGCCTTCATATAAGAGAATATCAGATAATTATTTCTTATCTCACTATTAGATGAGACAACTTTCGGTTTGGATTCAATTCTGACCAAACATTCAATATATAGTATTATACCAAACATTTGTTTAATTCAAGAATTGGAGAATACTTTCGAAAAGCAAATGATGTTTACATCAATCAGAGGAATAAATTCAGAGTTTATTTAAGGAAACTTTTCTAATCTTTGAATTGTATTACCAGAGTGGTTGTGCAGCTTGTTCAGATTGTACAGGTTAGGTTAGGCTTAGTATCGCCAAAAGTATCATAAACCGGTTTTTATAATGCCTTAATGCAATACTGTTATAGTCTTAAATATAATTTTGTGAGACTTTTAGACTTACCGTATTCCCCCGCCTCAGCCGGCATGCCGGTATAAGTGAATTTGACCATTTTGTCAAAATGGTGCTCTTAATCTATAACGGCATGCCGGTATAAAACGAGGAAAAAATTTTGCTGTTTACTAGAAATAATTTAATTCCCATTCATTTTAAACTATGTCTACTTTAATTCAAGGGATTTATAGCATACATTATAGTACTTAACGTACTATTTATCCTATCTTAGAAAAAAATAACACTAATTTATGGTTTAAAATATTCAAACCTAGAAAATATTTTAATAAAATTTAGTTCAATTTTTTTCCAAATATTTCCTCATTTATACCGGCATGCCGTTATATCCGAGGTATACCGGCAGTATCCCCAAACTCACTATATACCGGCATGCCGGCTGAGGCGGGGAAATACGGTAAATAAGAATTGAATTTAAATAAAAAATTAATTTGTTTTTTAAAAATATGAATAAAATTAAGTTTAAATTTGTTTTTCATCTTTTATTTTACAAATTTAATATAAATATAAGGTTTTTCTTTTGTAACTTTTAAAACTTAAGAGTTGCAAATTTTTAACCTTCATTTTCGTAATCAGCATGGTTAAATTAGTAGGAATCGATGTATATATTGTTGATATATCTTAAAATAACTTTCAACTTTGATGCCCTCTAGCGACTTTATTTTAAGTGGTATTAAGTTGTTACCTTGACCAAATTGCTTAGCATTTTATCCTTTATTAAAATATTACTTTAAATCTAAAATTAAAACTAATCATTTCCGAGGGCTACCAAGGTATTCAATATGCTTTTCACTTTGAACTATGATTTTGGCGATACTAAGGTTAGGCACACATTCTTCAAAATGATTAAAGTTTTCCTACTTATGTATATTAGACTTAAGTGTAAAAGAGTGTAAATTTTTGAAGTTTTAAAAGATTACTTCATTTGTTTTGATTAAATAAATGAAATAATTTTATTAAGACATCCAAGAATTTGATTTATTCTAGAAAATTCTTGGATTCTGTCCTTTTTTTTATTAAACTTTGAACTAAATTGTTTTATACCGTTTTGTGAGAACTAATGTTGTGTTTGAAAACTAAGTATTTGTCTTTTGAAAAATGTTTTGTTTTTATTAAATTATAATTTATAGGAAACAAATTTTTGGGACATTTTCTAAATATAACTTAAAACAAAATTACGGTATGTTCTGAACCAGCGCTTAGTTGAAGAATATTCTGTGCTGTTGTGAGCGCATGCACTAAATACCAAAGATGTGCTGCAAAACAAATTCCAATAGTATTAAGGATGGGATAGAAATGACAGAATTGAGATTTTTATAAAATAATAAAATAAAAATAAAACGTTTGCTTAAAATTTTCAACTCATTATTTATATCGAAAAATGTAATATTAATATATTATTCAATAAATTTGAAATTCATGTCAATTCTATGAAAGCATTTGAAAACCAGAGAATTGTATCGTATATTCAATGAAGAGATGGCAATGAATGTCCTTTTAAACCATTCGTATAACTGAATCAATAAATCCAATTGAGATTCACATTCATATCAATGATTTGAGTGGACAACACATCAATCGAAACAATAGTTGAAGACATCTCTCCAGATATGAAGCATTGAGTCAAAAGATGGTCTGAATGTTGTTATGAAGAGCAACATGTAGTCAACTCATCGGAAATGAAGTTCAGCCCATTTTGTAATTGTCTGGTCGTTTGCAGACGCACTCAAATATTTAATTTAATCGTATTTTTATTGGCATTAGTGTCGGGTAAGTTTATGTTTATTATTATTAGAAAATGATTCAATTATTTATTCTTATTATTTCTAAGGTATGATATCTGAGTTGCAAATTATTATTTTATCAATAATTCAGAACCAGAACTCACTTATGAGAGAAAGAGTTCAAAATTCAAGAAAAAGAAGAAAAATTATCTGAACTTATTTTTTCCCGTCAAATAATATTAACTAGTTAACCTAATTAGGCCTAAAAATGGTGTCAATACATTCAAATTAACCTTTAATTCGATAATTTTTCTTTATTTATAGAACTTATCAAATATTTTATAAAATGTTTTAATTATGAATGACATGGTTAAATCTAGCATGTTAATTTTTAGTTTTTCCATTTTATATTTCCATTTAAGCCTTTGAAATGTTTAGAGTAATAGAATTGAGAACTATTATAAGTAGGGTTTGACAACTCATTTGTTGCAATAAATGACATTCTTTATATTTTTCCCTAGTTTGAAAGGAAAGGACAAAAAAGGGCACAATATTCGAAACCATTCAAAATAGTTTATTTACAAATATCTGGGTAATAAATAAGTGATAAAATTAAATGAATCAATCGATTGGTAACTTTTTTGTTGTTAAATAAATGTTATTTCAAATAAATTTAAATCACAACAAAAAATACTCTCAAATAAAGGATTAATTTTTTTTATTAATTTAAAATTTATGAAAAATTATAATTTTGAACATTTATTTACCAAAGAATTCCTTTAAAAATTTAGAATTTTCTAAACAATATAAGGGAGGACAAAATATTATCCCACTTTGACCCTCGGGAGGACAGAAGACAAAGGGATCACTTGGAAGACTTTTGTCAGCCCTAATAAGATATATTACTATAAAATTGAACGACTCTTCAATTTATATAATTTTTCTAATTTGAAAAAAAGTAATTTAAAAGCATTTCCTTAAAAATCTGTCACAAAGTAGAGCCCAATTGAGACAATGGATTAAAAATAAGGTCTAAATAAAAGTAAATCAATACAATAATAAAGATTAAGACATTCTTATGCTCTTTTTATAAGACTTAAGTTAAAAAAGACAAATGACCTTTATAATAATACTTACACTCAATTTGAATTGTTACTGGATATCCAAATGTTGGTAGATTGATTAATAAAATAATTATTGAAAACTAACTGGAATTTTGTAAAAATTATTTTGACTTTTATTACGACAAATAACGAATAAAATCTAAATAATTTTTGCAAAATTTCAAATAGTTACAAGATTGAAATCTTGATTATTGAAATCATCCAGTATTTGGTGTAATTATCCAAAAGTAGTGTAATTAATATAATACTAATAATAATAATTTAAGCAAAAAGTAATAATAATAACAATAATATTAATTTTAAATATTAATAATTTTAAATCCATTGAATCGATAAAATAAATTAAAAACTTTAAAAAGACTTATATTTTGTAAGCGGAGAACATATCCACAAAACATCGTTTCAAAGGAAAATTGTGACCAAAAATCTTCTTATCTTTTGAAATGATTTTTCAAATGAAATCCCATTTTTCTATATTTGAATTCACTGTTCATTCAATAAAAATAGAATTTTTGAATCATTTTTTAGTCCTTAAAAAGCATTTATTCTTTAAATTGTGTTTCAATTGTGAATTATTTGAAAAACCATTTTTAGTTACAATTCTTTCCATTGTTATACTAAAAAAGGAAGAAATGCGAGGCATTCCTTAATAGATTCCTCCAGTTTAGAATTTCACCTAGGTAACTAAATTTTAAAAGAAAATATTTACCTATTTACCAATTGATTCAATACCTAGAATATTTTTAATCATTAATAATTTAAGACAAAAGATTAAATCATATGAAAGGATTTCATATTTATTATAACATTAATTATTATTAGTGTTTGACAACAATCTGTTGACAAAAAAATGGATTAGCGATTGTCAGGGGAACGGATTTTAGCGACTCATCCTTAGAATCAGAGAAAGTCTTTAAATATATTTTAACTGAAGCTCATTCTGTGCAGACTGATTCCTTTCCACATATGTCGTTATGTTATGAATAATTTGTTGAGCTTTAAATCATAATTTGATTACACTATTGTTAAGAAAAACAGTTTTAAATATTTGAAAGACTTATTGTTATTATTTTTTCATTTGAAATATGATTTGTTGTCATTCATTACAATTTGTTTAAACAGTTTAAGCCTCAGACAAATTGCGTGAATTTTCTCAACAATTTTTGTTTACTACAAATAAAGACTTTATAATAAAGTCTTAATAAAATTTATAAGTTTTGAATCATAAGCACTGAAAACCTCTAACCACTGGTCATATCGACAATTCTCGATACCTTCCACTCAATTCTCGATTAGTAGAAAATAAGCCAATTCTTGCCACTCAAGTGCTTCATTATGCAAGATGAAATATATACGATAAATTGTATTTTCTTTTTCATAAATTTAGATAATGGTACTTATCTAAATTAGCTTGGTACTTTTATTATTGATTGAAAGTGCAATTATAAAGAAAATGAATACTGGAATGGCAAATAGGGGGATATTACCCGTATACCCCCTGAAACAAAAAAATCGGCAAAATACCCCCCCCCCCCGGGATTTTGAAAACCTTAACATTACGTCTATGGACAAGATCTAAGTCTGTTGAGGTCTTTAGCCTCCAGGGTGGGGTATTTTGCCATGCTGAATGAATATTATTAGTAAAACAAACATTACTTAAATGATTATTTGTTTTGAGGGATGAAAACAAACGAATAATACAATGAAATCAAAACTAATATTAAAGTGAATTTGAATTGAATTTAAAATTGAAGTGATTTTGAAGTCAATTTGTTTGACTATAATTTGTTTACTCAAATGCTTTTAAGTTTAAATATATATTATATACAAGTTTATATACAGGTGTATATATATTATGAATCGATTATTTCCAACTCTCAAACAGTGATTTTTGTGACTCAAATCAAGAATTGATTATTCTTTTGACAAATCAATCAAAAGGTTACACACAAAAAATACAATTAAGAAAATAAACTAGGGATGGCAAATAGGGGGTATTACCCGTATACCCGCCTGGAGCGAAAAATCGCCAAAATACCCCCTGGGAGCGAAAGGACCGCCTTCGAGCCGGCGCGAAGCACCTGCTTGATTTTTGGCTAAAATATTGAAAAATCGCAAAATGAGCGAAAAATCCAAAAGATGGCTGTAATTAGTAAGAAAAGTAGCAGAAAAAATAACGAATGCTTTAAAACGTCAAAAACGGGTTTTTAGAGTGACTTTTTATAATCTTAAAATTTTCCAAAATGTGAAAAATCCTTTTTTTCGAAAATTCTTAGTTTTTTGCTTATTAAATACGTTAAATATGATAGTATTATATGTATTTACAAAGAAAAACACCTAAAAAACACTTAATATGCGATTTTGAAAATACCCCCTGAGCCGAGACCGAAAACCCCCTCTAGCACCCCCTGGGATCGAGTTCATTTGCCATTCTTGAAATAAACTATTGTCACATAAAATTAGCCAAAAAGATAGAACCCAAACCCATACCCAAAACACTGGTATTTATCTCAACAGTGAGTCATCACTCATCGGATGAGATAACAAATGGTTAGTTTTTCAGATAACTGACCTATGCTTCAACTCTTTTCAGATTAATTGCTTTCATTCAAATAGAAATTTCAAAACAACATAAATATATTACTGAAAATATATATCGAAAAACAAACTTCTTATCAAACAATTATTTATTTGATTTAGTAATGGATGTCCTCATTATTTCTTCAATTATTTGATGAATAGTTTAATATAATTTTCGTTTTGTTTAAACTTAAATAACTCAACCATTTGGACAATGACTTCAATTTTGAAATTCCTATCGAATGAAATAATCGAAATCTCTTCTGAGTTAAACTGAAAATTGAATTATTCCCGAATACATATCTTTTTTTATATAAAATAACAACTGTTTGAAGTCTAAGCACTCAATTTATATATTTTTATATTAGATTTTTTGTGAATAATAATAAAATTTATGACAAGAAGTGCTCTTCCAGTGGTGGCCAACAAATGGGTTACAACTTTTACTTTTTATTGTTTTTTTGGATGATTTTATTCTTTTTAAATTAGCGTATCTTTTAAAGGTAAAATACTAATTTCAATTAAAGTTTGATCATGTTCAAATATTGAAAATATGATACTAATTGAGTTGGAAATGGAATTAATTCTATAATAATGTGTGGATTTGTTGCACATTTGGTGAACATCACTGGTCTGAAGGAAAGAGTGATATAGTGTTTAATAATTCAATTTAAAATAATACCCGAATAGATTTGAAAAATTCAAGGAATTTGTCATTTGTGTAGAGATATATTTGTATAATATAAAGTGTGCTTGATGAATTATTTATAATCGATTAATCGTTTAATTCGTAATTGAATTTAAATTTTGGTATAAATTTGAGTCGAGAGAACTTTTTTTCAATTTTTGAAATTCATTAGAAAACTATTGATATAATACTCTAAGAGATCGTCGAAAGACTGAATTCAGAGAATTTGAGTTCAAATTAAATGAACCGAAAGAAAGAAAATGAAAAAATAGAAGAAAACACAAAATGGTAGCTAACACTGAAAGTTCACTCAAGCATTGGGTTAAAGGCACAGCACATCAAATAAATTACAGAACATTTTTTGACACAAATTATAGAATCAAAAGACAAGTTAAGTATAAAAATTATTACGAAATACTAATAGCAGTCATATCCAAGAGGGAGATAATTGCTTAAAATCTCCTAGTTTCTTAAGTAGTTTAAATTAACATGCTTTTATTCCACCAATATTTGTGCTTCGGTTTAATGACCTATCAAAAGTAGAAAAATAATGATTTGGAGCTAAAAGACGGTAAACAGAGATAAAACCATATTTTCAAAACCTTTTTAAGACTCGGTTTTCAATATTAAAAATTCATTTCTTCTTTTGATATTAAAATTTCTGAACATTTTATCGCTTAGTATTCAAAAAATCAATAAAAATTCTGAATCATAAGTATAATGAGCTCCAATGCTTAAAATTACCAAGACTACAAGCATATACACATTTGGCTATGACAATACCTCCTTCTTAATAAATATACCCTTGGTGATCATGTCAATTACATGATGTGAACAAAAGATTGTATTTTCATTTTTTTTGTGATAATTTTATGTGAAATGAATTTAATACAAATGTTTTCTCTTCTGTCAACTATTGTTACCTAAATTTAGACAAAGTTTTTCTCTTATCTTTTAAGAAGTATTGAATAACAAATGAATTCCTTTTTATTTGAGACAAATCTCAGAGAAATTTATCGAAGAGTCATAAGAATCCGTTTCTATAGTAGTTTAAAAGGAAATTGAATCCAATATAAAATGTCCACAATTTGTTTATCAGTAAAATATATGTTTGATTTTTGTTTCTTATTTTATATAAAATGACCAGTCTCATTTTTATTATCTTTTTATTTTGATTTCTGGAGTATTTTGTTGTTATCCTTTTTGTAGGAATTTTTTTGCTCATTTTAGACATTAATTAAAATTTTCATTTAATTCTGTGTAATGTTTACAACAAAATTCAATATTCATTAAAAACATGAGTTTTATTGAAATCATTTGAATAATTTATTTGAAAAATTAACGAATTTTATATTCATTTTATATTCTCTTATTTAATACAGAATTTAATTATAAATTTTGAATTAATTTATTGGTTTTTTCAACAGAAAGTTTAATTGAATTATAGGAATAGTACCAAGACAATTTCAATTCTATCCTAATAATTAAATTAAGATATAAATAAATTTCATATAAATAGTTAACAAATTATTATTAAGTTAACAAACTTTTGGTTACTTTCTTACGAACTGCTCTCTAAAACATCTTTTTTAAGTCATAAAAGATTATGTGCTTAAAGAAACTTGCTCACTTGGATAAAAGATGATAAATTATTTTCTAGCAATTTTCAGTGGTTTAATAAATATTTTTTGAGTAAACATTTGAGTTAAATAAGACCAAGGTGGTGTTTACTATACAATTTTCTGGGATTTTATTGATTTACTTTAAAATTAGATAAAATGTTGAATATTGTGTTAAAGACTTCCAAATCAATAATATTTTGATTTTAAAAGAACTGTATTTTTCTCTTAATCCTAAATATAGAAAATGATAAATGGTTTTACAGATTAGTATTTTAAAGCCAAATTGATCCAGCAAAGTTTCCGAATATTCTTCTGAAAACAGTTTCGGGTTATCCGTTGGTCCACACAAAGAGTAAATCATTTAAGTGATTGAAATCCTATCGATTTTTGTTTGTTTTATAACAAAACCTTTTTTTTCGAGAATTTGAGTTCAATCAAAGTATTATTCAAACAAATATTAAAATCTTTTACCAAAATTTGTGTCTAAAAGAAAATCAATGAATAATTTGTCGTAAAATTATTTTTTTATAAAAAATGTTGAATAAAAAACAAATTTGAAGACAAAAATTGAATGAAAGTGAAAATGAGAGTCAACTGATATAATTGGCAGTAATAAAGAGTCAGTGCCATAACCGTCACATTTGATACTTTTTGTGCTGCGATTGTCACAAATGCTATTAATGGAGGCGTAAAACATGGATTTCGAGGGCTTAATGTCGAAAGTACTTAACTTTAGGCACAACTCATTTATATCTAAACGACTTCTAGAATACAATATTTCAAATCAATTCAAAAAAAGTATAAAAAGATAACGAAATGAAAGTAATTTGAATCACATTTTCGATTCACTTAACATTCATTAATCAATTTTAATAACTTATTTTGAATAATTGAATAAATAAAAATAAAACAATCTAGATTATTTCCTCTGATAAATGAAGAAAAATAAGCAAAATAATTGTTTCTTTGGGAATGATCATGGTTATTATATTCCCTTCTTTATTATGAATAATTGATCTGATAAGTCATAATGAAAGTGTTGATCATATAAGGGATAATCATTTGTTTTGTGAGACTTCCATATATTGTTTGGAAGGAAATTAGTGGAAACAGAATTAAGCGTTTATCTCATCAAACAAACAAAAGCACTGTTTGTGACCAAAATTTGCTTCAATTCATTCGATTGTACTAAAGCTCACAACTCATTCCGAGCTGACTCCGAGTCTCACTCCAATCATCCTTTGCTTATCGCTTCAACATTTAGTTTCGGTTCAATCTTCAGTCACGACTCATAAGGGACTCCAGTAGTCGATAAAATTATAGTTTCATGTCATACATAAATTCCTGAATCTCTCTCTCTCTCTCTCTCTCTCTCTCTCTCTCTCTCTCTCTCTCTCTCTCTCCCTCCCTCTCCCCACTCAGTCACTCACTCACTCACTCATTGAGGTCACTCTCAGCAAACATACTGTTTTCCTTCAGAATATCAAAGAAAATAAAAATGAATGCAATGTTGGTTACAATAGAATGAGTGGAAGAAATAATGCTATCAAAGATGTCAGACATGAGAGCCATCGCTCCATCACTACTATCACTGCTATCATAACTATCAGAACAATTGAAGAAATTTTGAAATAAAGGGAACTCTTATATAACTTATGCTAATTCGATTCGAGTAAAAAAAACTATTTTTTTTCTTTTAACACTTTTGATCTATACTTTTGTTATTCATTAGTGATGTTCTTATTTTAGAGTAAAGACAAACAGTTTTCATACAAAACTTATAATAAATTTGAATAATAAAATGTTTTGATTTTATTATTTCTAATTGAATTTCAGAGAAAAAGGAAAATTTTTATTTGATTTTTACATATTTTTCTTTTCTGTTAATAAAACTAATCAAATATTGAGTAAAATTAGTGTAAAATCGAGTAAATATGCAAAACGTTTCAATTGAGTCAAAGAAATACAAACAAATCCACTAAAAACTAATTAAATTATTTTACTAAAAATAATAGTAAACTATAAATGTCTCCACTCTTTTCACTCTAAGTTTAGAATAATTGAGTATTTATTGTATTGTTTTTCACTTTATTAGTAGAAGAGTTTATTTAATTTAATGTAGAACTCAATGGAATTGACAAATTTATCAATGAGCTAGGATAATCAGTGAAATGAGTAGGAAAAAATGGTTACTGATTGTTGTCCTTCTCAATGGTTAGAGTTTTCATTCATTCATCGATCAAATGAATGGTCATGACTTCAGTGACAGAAAAGGCAACAAAAGTCTCAGTTCTTGGCGTAATGTTTGACATCATTTGTGATAACAGTCGAGAGATGTTCCGATTCTTTGGTAATAAATAACTAAAACTTAAATAATGTTTAGTTGCGATCCATTGAATTAAAGTCAATAAACATTTTCTGTAAATTCTTTGAGAAAAAATTGAACGAAAAATTGAATCGCGATATAAGTTTTGATTTCACTGACAGAAAATATAATTCAATAAATACTTAATGATTGGCTCTCTATTACAGTAAAGAAAAGCAATTCTCTTCTGATAATAAGACATTCCTTCACATAATAGTCAATATTTTTCTTATAACGAAAATAAAACCATTTTTCATCTTTTTTTTCGTTATTCGATTCAATGCTTTAACCAAAAAACAAATTAATTTCATTTCGATATTAAATTAATAAATTTTGTCAGTAATTGTCTCAACTGTTTGTGTCAATCGCTTCGAATAAAATGATAGCAATTATTCAATAAATGATTTAAAACTTAATTTGACATAAGAATTAATTCCTTATTAAATACTTATTGAAATATGTACAAGTTCAGATAATTTATTCTTATAATAGTTTGTAAAGTATTTTGTGTTATCTCAACCTTTTTCTTAAAGCATTTATTCTAAATAATTGTTGTAGAGATGGCTAAGAATGGCTTTATATCTGATGTTAGATCACAAATGTATAATCGATTCATAAATTAACGATAAAAGTAATTCTGGAGAAGACGTGAATCTTATAATAAATTAAGTGAATCGTCGATTGCCTCAACTCTTTTCCCGGAAATTTACAGTCAATCATAGAATAGTAAACATTATTGAGTTAATGACTGATTCGAGTGTAGATTCTTAAGAGTGAAAGAGAGTCTACAACCAGATATTACAGTTCTATCAGGAGTTTAACAACTATTTTGACCCAATTGTCACAAATAATAGACAATAAATGTTGAAATTTAGATCGAATCTCAAATCGAGAGCATAATTGTATCGTTGGTTTCACCAAATACTGCAAAACGACTGTTAATTGAATAAAAGTGTTTATGTTTTGCTCGAAACTCAACAAAAAATCAATAATATTTATCATAGAGTCGTTTAGTTGAATGTCTCCACAATCGATGAAATGCCGCACAAATACATTATATCCTATCAAAACAGTCTTAAGGATAATTACCCAATAAAAAGACCAGGTATACCACGAGCAATACCACAACAATATGCTTATCTTTCTCTTCTAAAGTCATATAATTAAGTAAAACATCAAATTTGGCAAATGACCTTGCTGCTAAATAGCACAAATGCCCAAAATAATCAAAGTATGCTTTAATTCGATGTTCAAAATGTTAATAAAGTTATGAAAAAAACATTTTAAGCCATTCATTGAATAATAAAAGAATTGAAAATATATTATTTGTATTATCAAATGTCAAAAATAATCAAATATTAACAAGGACAATCATATGTATTAATAATACAAAACAACGATAGAGCGAGTCAAACTATTTTGATTGGTCTAGCTAATTCAAAGTCAAAACATGAAATACTGTTACTCAGAATATGGTATTCGTTCGGAATACAAAATATGAATTATTTCAATAAAAAAGCAAAAATGAGTTCTTCTGGTCTTAACTCCAATTTTTAGTCACATAAGAGACTAATATAACAAAATTTATTTTAAAATTAGAGAACTCTAATGGGATAAACATTATGAGAAGCACTTACATCAGATTTAAAATCTTGCTCAAATTTAAAAGTCAATTATTTCTTGTTATTCCCTTGATTGTTCAATTGATTTAGAATAATACCCTGGTGAAGATATTAAGATAATTTTCTTTCATTACTCCATCCACTGAAGCTCGATATGAAGTAAAGTATAATTTGAAGTATAGGTATTGGTTTTATTCAAAAATATAATAATTTTGATGCCCGAAGAATGATCTTGGCATCAAATGAGAAGAGTTAAGACAAAAGAAAGACACGTTTCTTCAAAAACAAT
>JAQIXI010000682.1:0-19734 GCA_034700165.1 Galumnidae sp. Gr-Ori-00277
TTAGTAAATATAATGAAAACACGTGAGAAACGGGAGGAGAGTTTGACGAGAGTTTACTTGACTTGAGTTAACACATGAGAGAGAAGTGAGAGCGCAGTCTTCAGATCACATCAGCAGCACTTTAGTTACCAACACTTTGGTTGGCCTTCAAAATACAGTTTATTTAACAGACCCTCAATTGTGATAAAGTGTTTATTAAGAATTAGTTTTGTTGGCGAAACAACACTTTATTTTCGATTTTCAATTAATTTTTGTTTGAAAGTCAAACGAGAATGACATCAAAAGTACCAGTTCTGGGCTATTGGAACATACGTGGAGTAAGTCTTATTCCTATTAATCCATTTCTATTCTTCCAATATCTCTAAAAAAGTTAAAATTAAATAAAATAATTAAAAAATGTGTTGTATATCATGTGTTTTATTTGAGGAAATGTGTGAACCACTGAAAAAGCAGTAAATTTGAATTTCGATACATTTGTTTGACTAATAAACTGCAGTCAGTTTGGCTTCGATTAGAATTCCTGTGCGATGGGTCTTATCTCATATTTCCCTCATTGATAACAATTTATTCAATGGTTTCCAATTCATTTGAAGAGAAAAATGACTTCTTTTCACTTTATTTTCTCAAATATCAAATGTATTCACAAGTATTTCAGATTCTGAAGTGTCGTCAATAAAACCAGACTTTTGGTTAAAACAAGTCTTTTGGTGGAAGAGCTCATACTTTTCGTTCAAAATGTCTTTTTAGTAACATTTCTAATATTAAATAACAAACAAAAGTCAAAATCGCGTTCGCATTCAATAATAAATTGTTTTCTCTCTCTTTTGACAAAACAAATTTCTATGAAAAATGATCCAGGAATAAATCACTCGAATAATTGAAATTAATGACAATTTCAAGAAATAAGGTTTCTTTTTACTTATTAGAAATGTTGGCTAGATTATTGGCAAGATTATTCTCTACTTAAGGATTACTTTTGCAGATTTCTCACAAAATGAATTCTCAGAAATTGATTAAAGCCTAGAATAAAGATATTATTAATTTATATAATTCTTATCTTTTATTTGATTTGAGTTGTGATTAAATTTACTCTTTCAATATTATCAAGAAATTGATTAGATTGCACCTTGGAATATGTGTTATTAGTACCGGATGTAATTCGATATAAAAATTTGTTTAATTACAAATAAAATAGCAATATCATCTTGCTCTTTTTTATTTAAAACAAATATTAAATCTTATAACTGAAAACTTGAATGAGTGAATCGTGAATTGAATGTAAATCTTTTTTAATGTTTTTTTATGAAACTTTATATGATTTCAAATGAAAAATAATGATTAGTTTCTATGATTTTATAACAAATGATTAAACTTTAAAATCGATTAAATTGTGTCAAATAATCACAAAAAGGAAAATGCAAGGAATAACAAGTTTAAATGGACCATGCTTAATTCTAATTGCTATGTAATTTTGCGAACTATACTAATGTTTTAAATAAACTTGAATTTAGAAATCATCTCAAATATAAGACAATATTTAATAAATTCAAAAACATTTCAATTTGAAAGTTTCAGACATTCGATAATTTTAATATAAATTACAAAATTTCTTCTAAAATCTTAACTTACAGTTGGGACAACCCATTCGCCTGTTGTTGGCCTACACCGAAACAGAATACATTGACAAACGTTATAATTATGGCACAAAACGCGAAGAATCAAATGAATGGTTAGAAGTAAAGAATAAACTCGGACTCGACTTTCCAAATGTAAGTCTATTAAGAGAATAAGAAAACTATTATTATGTGCTTTCAGTTACCCTATTATATCGATAAAGAGGTGAAATTGTCTCAAAGTATGGCAATCATCCGATATTTGTCGAAAAAGCATCACTTGAATGGACACAATGAGTTGGAACGGACTCGAATTGATATGATTGAGAATCAGTTAAAGGACTATAGGGCTGAATATTTGGGCGCTACTTTTGACCCTCACTTTGAAGTGGCCAGAGTTGAGTATTTAAAGAAAGTGCCACAAGTCCTCAAAGAATTGAGTAAATTCTTGGGCGATCGGGCATTCTTTGCCGGAAATAGTATAAGTTATGTGGATTTCATCGCTTATGAGTTCATTGATCTTCACTACTATTTGGAACCCGAAATGTTTGCTAATTATGAAAATCTAAAGCAATTTTTGCTTCGAATCGAAGAATTGCCACAAATTCATAAATACCAATACTCTGACAATTATATCCGTTGGCCCTCAGGTTTGGTCGTCCGATGGTATAAAAGTAAATATTACTCCACTTTTAATAAATACATCAAAAATCAGTAAAAGACCAAAAATTTAAGGAATTATAGCCATAACTTTCCAATATTTTAAACAAAGGCTTAAAGTTTTCAAATCGTTTTTATCTCTTCTAAACCAATGATTTGCGACAAAAACTTTACAAAAAAAATTATGAAATTTTTAATAATTTGTAAATAAATTGATTCGAAATTCATTTTTTTGTTATCTCTTTTCTTTAATATTTATTAAACAATAACTGATTTATTCTTTAAACAAATTTATAGGAAATTCATTATAACAACAATTTATGAACAAATATTTCAGAATTCAGTAAAATGAAGGCCTTAACCATTTTATATGATTTCCTTGATTTTAAAAATAAAATGTCCTTGGGAAAACTACTTACTTCACTATCTTAACAACCTCTGTTATCTATTAGTTTTAATGTCCTTGTTAAGATGAATATTTTTAATTTTTGGTAATTCTTTGTTAATAGAAAATTGCCCAAAAAATGAGTACCTTGCAAGAAATACCTTGCAAAAGTTTTCAAAAGCATTTATTACAAATTATAAATATGCTAGATTGTTTTCTTAAACTTACTGTTCATCAAAAAAAAAACTTGTATTGACTTAATTTAGAGATAAGTTTTTATTACTTTTCTTTTAGGAAAAGATTTTTTTAAATATTTATTATTCGATTATAAAAAGTTTTTATGAAATTTGAGTAAAAATAATTTGAAAAGTATTTGAAATTTGAAACTTTAAATAGAATTAAATGAATGAATGAATAAAAGATGATTTAAATTGAGTTTCGAAATATTGATGAGAGATGTCGATAGTGTTGTGGTTATTGAGTGCAATAGCCTTCGTGTGGTGTCTTCGGTGTGAAGCACCGTTTGGGACTTGAAGGGAATGCCTATTGAGTGGTAGTGACTGCACACAAACACACAAAAAGGCGTTCATTGTGTTCGCCATTTTCGCATTCAATACATTCAATACATTTCATTAGAGTTGTATTACGGCTCGCAGTCAGTGCTTTCAGTCGATTGGCGTTCACTTCTCAAGTGTTTCCACAATATATCTGAAAGACTTTAATACAATTCTGTCACTATTTTTACGGATAATTAAAGACAATTCTTATTAAAATTAAGGATTGAATATAAACTGAACGCTCGGACCGACCGAAAGCCGATCCAAACAAAAGTCAAAGTCATTGAAATCTTCGCACTTTTTTAATCGCATTTCAGTCGTGTTTTTGTCTCGATTTACAAAAACACAAAAAACTAATATTTGATTAATTGCTAATTAGTTGGTGTCTAAGACTTGTGGCGAAAATCAAATTGTTTTATAAGTATTGTCTTCACTCTTGGAAAGCCATTTGCATCGGAGCCGAGGTTTGACTTTTCAACTAATTTTCAAATGAAAACCCTTTTGTCTAACGTTTAAAACTCATCTCATTTGTGACGAATTGATAACTCATATGACATATGAAACGAATGAATCAAACAATTAATGTATGAATTAATCACTCTATGAATCAATGAATGAATCACTCGTTTTATGTCAAAACCTTTTTTAAATCATTTCTATGAAAACATTTATTCAAATAAATAGTTTTAATTAATTTTTAGTTATAATTTGTCGATAAATCAATTGATTAAAAGCCGGTAATAATTGAATAACTAATCAATGATTGAATGAACGCATGATTTGAACGCAAAACGCATTAAAAACCAATTTTTCGATTCAATTGTTTTTCGATTTTTGTTTATCTTTTCGTCAAATATTTTAATCGATTTATTAATTAAATAAATTGTTTAACATTTAGGGAGCGTTTGGTTCCTTTGGTCGATAGTCCAGTAATACTCAATGACTTCGAGTGGTCATAATGTCCGCAGTTTCGGGGCTAACGTCCAAAGGGGAGACAAAATCAAAACAAAAGTATCAGTCGTTGAATATTAATAATCTCTACAAAGGAAAGAGTCTCGAGAATCCCAAGACATCAGGTATTGTCTCTTTTTTAAAACTCTTCTTTACATTTGTTTTAATTGAATTTATGGTTCAGTCGCTCCAAAACATGGTTTGCAAACATTGGGAAAAGTGGGCGCCGGTCGGCGAATGCCTCCGCCCGCGAATCTGCCGTCTCTGAAGAGTCAAAATAGTGGTAATAATCCGAATATTAATTTAGTTCCTACTGGAGGTCAAGGATGGGGTTCCGGCAAAGAGGAGGACAGGTATGAACTAAAATTTGATTTGATATGATTTTCTAACAATTTTCTAACTCTCATTTCAGTGGAGCGACACCTCCTTTGCAAACTTCGTCATCCGTTGCCGAAGTGTCGGTAATATGCGGTCAAAAGACGAGTGCAACGAATCCAATGCTGACGTCGTCGGGGGTAACAAACGTTTCAAATGTTGGCGTCACTGCCAGCGGCTTAGCTTCAGCCGCAATGGCCGCGGCCTCAAAGACTTGGAACACAAGCACTGCCATCGTATCCGAGGAAAGTGGTCCCGACAAGAGCTACTTAGCCCAACAGTCGCCGTTTTTTCCTCAGGAATTCCCGAAACTGGATGGTGGGAATGTCCTTCAAGAAGGGACTACAAAACCGGGTCCCGAGATTTCTTATGGCCCGGGGCCCGCTTTACGTCCACAGACAGAGGGCAGTTGGGGCAGAGGAACTTTACCACAAACCAACGCAAACCAACCACCGAATGCTGGCAATGGAGGCTCAGGCGGGCCAACGACTCCACCCCTTCCACCTAATGATCCAAACGTCCAAAATATACAAATTTCTCGAAATTTATATCCCCAAATGATGGCTGGATTACCACAACAGAGACCTCCCATTCCCGGCAGTGTACCCGTTATTTCTCCCGTTAATCAAACACAGGGACAGAACGCACTAATGCCGGGACAAACACCAATGAACTATCGAATGATGGCTCAATTTGCGCCACATGTAAGTCATGTCATTTCTTTAATTTATCTAATATTTACCGATAGAACTAATGATATAAAACTGATAATTAGCTCAGAATCTGATTATCGGCCAATGGCTCCACTTTTAGCTGATATTTTTCAGGGATTATCTGACATAAAGTTCATTGAAAGCTAATTATGAACTAAAACTAAAATGTTTTATGCGTTTCAATCTATGAAACTTTTAACACACTTTTAGTAAAATCCGATTTAAAGTTATTTTTTGAAATTTGATTCAATTTTGTTTGACATTCGATTCGTAGTTTATTGTTATATATGTTTAATAAATTGTTTGGATTAATAGATGGCTTACCCGAGGGGTACATATCCGGGGGGAGCATTCCCACCCCAGGGTTACCCTCAATCACCTCACGGACCCATTAATCCACGACAGCCTTATTACTCAGATTCGAGGTAAGGATACTTATTTTATTCGACAAAATTTAAGTAAATTTTTAAAAAACAGAGGCCAACAGATTGAAGAAGATTCTAATGGTCGACCCCGACGTCCCGCCCCTCCAATTATAACAGATAAGGATCTTAAAGGTTTTGATGAAATCCTTGAGAATGAAGTGCAGTCCGGTTGGGCCGCAGCTAATACTGAAATCGATTACAACGCGAAACTCGTCTTTAGTGATGACGATGAAACACATGCGAAAGAAATGTCTAATTATGAGGAGTCGCGCGACAGAAATGATTTTAAACAAAGAGATTGGGATCGAAGAGATTATGACGACAGAAGAGATGATAAGCCAAAGTATAGGGCGCCCTCACATCAACCACATCCGACACAACAACAACCACAACAACAGCAGATGCCGAACAACTCCAGAGTTAATAATTATGAATATTCACATTCTTCTCAATCGGCGCAGTATTCGAGACAACAAATGCATTCAAATTATTCTCATTCGCGTCACAATAGATCTGAACCAATAGTTGCCGACGAAGACGAAATGTGGAGACAACGTAGTCGTCAACAGTCAGACGAAATGGCGGCCGCTGTTATCAGAGCGCGACAGCGACGTGAAGAAGAAGAGAAGGAAATAGCTCGAAGTCGACAGGCAGCAAGGGAAAAACTTAAAGCTTTAGAGGAAAAATCTATAGCTAAAGATAGAGACCGGAATGACAGCACTTCTCTGGATTTTGATCAGTGCTCTCGACATAGCAGTGACAGTAAAGATGAAAAACTTTCAAACCGCGACCCTCGAGAACAGCGATTTAACACTTCATTTCAACCGAACAAAGGATATGCAAAACACGTTCCGCCACGTTTTCAAAAGCAGGCGGAGCTCATGCGGCAAACCCAACAAAGTTCTGGACCTCCGAGTCATTCGCCACCTTTTGAACAGAGGTATAATAGACTGCCGTCGGAATCGGATTCTCGTGAAGTACGGAATAACCCGAACAATAGTCAGCCTTCGAACAAAGCGCCCCCACCTGTTGCTGACATCTCCCGATCTAACAGTCAAATCAGTTCTGGTCACGAAAGCTATGAAAGTGAACGCGAAAGAAGAACTCCGGATGAAAGACGACAAAGAGTTTCATCTCAATCCGGTTCTGATAGTAATAATTGGCGAACAGTTCAGACTTCAAGAATATCAACGAATGACATTAAAGAAACAACTTATGCTTCGCATCCCGTCGTTGACAGAGACGCAGATAGAGTCCCACAAAAAGATTTGAAGAAAAATAATGAAGAAATTAAATCAGAATTTCGTGAAAATAAAGTAAGAAGTGGTGACTCAAAAGAGAATTTCTCTGATAAACGTACTCTAAACGAACGACAGGAGAGCTCGCATTCCGACAAACAAAACATTTCTTCAGAAGAAAAAAGATATTCTCGGAATAGTGAGCGCTTGGATTGGGCCACAGAATCCGAGGGTTTGATTACTAATAGTCAAAAAAGAGAATACCCTCGTCATCGGCCCATTACTCAAAAAGAATTTGAGAGCTATACCGAACCCATTAAAAAGAATTTCGTGTCCCTTAAGAAAAACAATTTGTCGAACGTCGGCTCTATTTGTGACGAAACTAAGGATTTTATTTCTACCGATAAAACAAAAGAGAATTTACACAAAAGTGAAACGACTTCACTCAACCAAAATGAGACAAATATTGAAAATTCGAATCAATTGATTAAAACTAAAACATCTGAACCTAAAACTCAGACACCGCGAGACGATAATCGTATCGAACAAAAAGAAAGTGATCGACAATACGACAAAACAGTTGATCGCGAAAAGGAAACCCTCAGAGAAAATACAAAAGAGGATAAGTCTCGCAAAAGTTATTCTCTCCGTTATCCGGATTCTTACCCGAATCGAGGCCGGTATTCAGGGCAATCATACAAATCTGGTCGCGGCGGCAGAGAATATCGAAGAACTCGTCAGTCAAGTGAAAAATCTTTCGCTGATTCTAAAATGTCTTCGAGTCCTTCGAATTCACGAAATAAATCCAATAAATCCGTTCGAAGAAAATCTATTTCTGATGAAAGTTGTGTTTCTGAAGAAACTAAAAAAGAAACCACAAAATCGAGCGCTGACTTAAGCTCTGGTTTTAAAGACAAACCGGAAGAGGACTTAGACAAAGAGAAGACATTAACTTCAGATATAGTTGTGTCAAGTTCTGCGTCTGCATCGGTTATGCCCTCTCAGAGAAATGATGTCAATCGTAGAGGCAGAGGTGCGGCTGCCTTTAAATCAAGTACTCGAGGCCTTCCGCGGGCTTATGGACCAAGTAATTATGGTCCGCCTCCATCTCGGGCTGCTTTTGGGGACGGAATCTTTAAATCAGAATCTGATAGAAGTTTAGATCAAAACAGAAACGAAAAGAACTTCGAAACTAAAAATTCTAACTCAAAGTCAACAAAAGATGAATATAATTCTCGAACTTTTTCGGGTCAAACAAATCAGTTTTCCGACAATAATCGCAATACTATTACAAATGCGCGCAAAAATAACTCTATGAGCGGTAGAAATGTTACGAATTCAACAAATTTTAATAACCGTTCGGATACACTTCCGCCTCGATTTCAAAAACGTCATAACAGAGGATCGCAGCCTCGAAGTGATCGGTCGCGACCTCTTAATGAAAGGGCTCCGAATCATTTAGATTCAGAATTAGGGAATAATGAGGAGTGGGAAACAGCTTCAGAAAGCAGTGATGTCGGAGACAAAAATGATCGCAAATCCAAGAAAAGTGGTTCTGATCAACGAAATGATATTCGACATCACAATCGGAAATCTGACCAAAAAAAGAATGATAACCCACGCGGACAGCATTCAAATAATTCTGGAAATCAGTCGACAAATTATCGCGGCAGTGGTCGCAATAGAAATCAAGGAAATGTCCCCAATTCGAGACAAACTCATTCTAATCAGCGAAACGGACCAATTAGTAATTCTAATCACAACGAAAATATAACCGTTTGTGCTGTCAGTGACTTAACACTCGATAATCCAAAAGCAGTGGAAGAGGCGTTGGCTAACATTAAAACTAAAGATAAAAGTGATTCCATTGAAGATCACATCAACAGTGAAACTGAAGACGGATTTCAAACCGTTTCATATAAAAAGAGGAATAGACTTAATCAGGGAAATGATTCCAAGAAATTTAAACAAGAGGTTAGACTCATATATATAAATACATTTCAACTAAACATTAAAATTAAGGATTTAATAGATTTAACGAAATTTATTTAAAGTTTACATTTGATCGCTTTAATAGAGAGGGCGAACCTGATATTCTGGGTTAGCTTTATTTGTGTGCACTTCACGTGTTTTATGGGATTTCTTTTATTTTAGTTATAATGTTATAACGATTCAAATGATTTGCCGTTAAATTATCCTTTCTTTTAATGGTTTTAAGAAGTGATGAACCATTTTATCTGTCAATCCTATGAATTATTTGATTATAAATTGAAACTCTGATAACATTTAATAATTATTTTATTTTTAATTTTGATTTTATTATTTTAAATATTTAAATGTTATATTAAATTCATAGTTAAGCCCAAATTCGAAGGCATCGGGTGTTTTGCGAAGCGGTCAGAGGAAACTTCCGCCTCGTTTTGCCAAACAAAAGGAAAATAATCGTCTGAACACACTTTCAAATGAAGTTTTCGCTCCGACGGCTAAATTAGTTGAGGACATCAAATCGCTGGCCATTACTTCCAAAACTAACGAATCGACAGAAAAGACATCAAACGATAAAACAGAAATGACTCTCCAAACAAAAGTCATACACAACGCGTGGAACAAACCTTTGAGTCATACCCAAACCACTGCCAGTAATGCGCCGATTATGACTTCGACAAAGACTGCCACAAATACTACGAACTGCATATCACATGACATTCAGGCATTGAGTGTGTCCTCTAAATCCAGTAGTTTTGATCAACACGACAGCGGTATCGATGTTTCAGACCAACCGCCTTCCACAGCATCTTCTCAGCGTTCGTCGCCATCTAATGATGAAAATAAATTGATCACAACTACTGCCAAAGTGACCGCTACTGATGTCAGGACAGATATGGTAAGACTACTTTTTACTTTTTTTAAAAACTGATTCAATAATTTGATTAAAGGGCGCTGATATGGACACCGCAAAACCCATGTGTACCGTCATATTCGAAAACACCCGATTCAGAGAGGAAAACAAAGTGTTGGCCAAAATAGGGCCGTCAAAGTCTCCCTCTGCAAAGGTATGCATCTATTTTATGAGTTAATGATATTAGTTATGAAATGATGAGAATAAGTGGAGCCAATCCAATGAATTAGACAATGATTACAAAACCCTTGTCCCGAGACTGATCACTAAACCATATTTTTTTCAATAAACTTTTGTTAAACATTTTCTAATAATTATTAAATTGTTTAGGATATGTTTGTGGCCACAACTTCTGTGACCACAAATATTGTGACCGAAACTTCGCGTACGACTCAATCAATTATTACTACAAAAAAGGTATGTTTTTATAATTATATATTCCTGAGCGCATTATTTGTAGACCCATTTTGTAAAATATTGACTCAATGGGGGGAAAGATTTGCGCAAAATTAAGAGCCAATGGTTTTGTTTCAATTATTATTTAGTTATATGATTGACTAAATTGTTTGCTTACATTATTTTCAGAGCGAACCCGTTCTTAACGAAGAATTCTCAGCAAATGAGAAGATTCCTTCTCCTAATGTGGCAAAAGTGGTTGGAATGCAAAGGAATAATGTTTTGGCACCGACTGAGTCAGAACTCAATAAGAAAATCGCTTCCGTTAAAAGTGTTTGGGAAAGTCCTGCGATGACCACTACTATTGAAGCGAAAACTGAAAACTCGAAAAATGTTTTACTCAATACATTAATTGCTTCGACTGAAGATAAAAAATTAATAACAAATGAAAGCCATTCTTCGGAAAGCCTTCACACCAATAAAGTGTCTGAAAGGTCTACTCCTAAAGTAGAGTATTCTATAAACTCTTCGGTAGCGATCAATTCTTTGGCCAAAAGTAGAACTCCTTCAATGACTTATTCAACTCCAAACCAAATGAGTTCGCAGTCATATGTGAGTTCACATCCGACTCAAACTCAAACGTCACTCATTTCATCGCAACAGCAAATTCTGTTAAATGCAATCAGTTCTCCCCCTTTGACTGATGCTCTTCGTCCTGTGTCTGGAGTTCAACAACAATATCAAGTTCATAATATGCAGACCAATTCTCCGGCCATTTCGACCCCACCAACAATGCTTTATAATAGTCATGTGGCCACACATAATGTCTTTCAAGCTTTTGGCCCTCAGATCGATAGTATACATCAGACACAAATACCGGCTGTTATGGCACAGTTCCAACCACAGCATAATTCTGCCCATTACGGACAGCATCTGCTCCAACCACAACAAAATCAAATTAATGCTAACATATTTATGGCACATCAATTGGCACAGCCTTCAGCAACAGACCAGTATAAGTATAATGCTGTGGCGCAACAATCGTTGGCGAAGTCTCTTCTGAACAATCAGTTCGTTCACCAAAATAATTCTACACTTCAACAAACTCTGTCCAATGCCGCCAATTGGACGGCACCCACTGCTCACTCACAGACTAATAATCAAACGCCTAATTATTATTCCCAGTCGTCATCAGTTGGTAATCCACTTCAGGCACATCAACAACACTTTGCCTTTCAATCTCAGCCATCTTTGGGACTGATGTCGGCACAGACACAACAGGCAACGGCTGCTCTCGTCCAGCAGTCATATCGCGCCACTCCATTACCTATGGCACGAACTGCAGCAGTCGATGCTTCTAATCCTATGGCCGCTAATTTGCGATCGATGTTTGCCGGAAATATAATAAATGACATAAAAATAGGAAATTCAGTGAATCAGAGCCTCGAAAACAGAAACACAAACAATAGAACGACATTTAACTACAATCAAAACACAGGTTTACAGCAATTACAACAGCAACAAATGTTTGCTAATCAGAAATTTGCGGGCGGACCCATTCTGCCCATATATGCCCAACAAATGCTCGGACAGACAGCCCTATCGGGTAGACCTAATTCTGCGTCAATGTTATCGGCAAATGTGAACTCAGCCAACAGTTATACGACTCCAATACAGAGACCGAAAATAAATCGCAATAATCAATCGTATGGCAAAAGTTCTCATCCGACACATCACTTGTCTGCCCCTCAAATACACCAAACAATACATTCTGCGACACACCAACAACCAATGACTCAACAGTCACAATTGTCGAGTGCTCAACAGGCAAAGATGAGACAGGAGGCCGTCAGACAAACGCAATCCTTTTTTGCACAGACATCTATAAGTTCGACCAAAACTGAATCACAGAATGAGTCTCCAAATTGTGGGGAAGTATCAGCTCAAAGTCTGACCCCCGACGGCCCCAATTCTGACAACACAATAAAAGCGATTAATGACAACAAAATGTCTTCAATTGATAAAAATGAGTGATTTCTTGACTTTATTCTCAACGACTGTTTAAAAGAAATTGTGCGAAGAATTACAAAATGAAAATACTTTTAATGGAGTTATTATTAATTACTTCTTAATTATATCTTAAAAGGTATTATTAATCTGTTTTTAAACCGATATTTGAAAAACACTTCACGTTTTGCGTTCAAATATAGATCAGAATAAGTTTGAATTAAACTCACTTTGGATCCAATGTTTGAATTAATTTTATTTTAATGAAAAACTCGTTCCAAAAATGGACAGCTTTTTGATGAAAACATTAATTGAATCGACACATAATCTCTTACTCTTTTAAGCTCTAAATGTTAGCGATATTTATATTATTTTATGATTGAAATAAACCATAAAATCTGAATTTGAAATGATTTTAAAATCCTCTGAAAGTTATTTGAAAAGTAGTTTTGAGACGAACTCCACATTAAAAACTAATTGAATTTTGTATTCAATATTTTTTAAAGATTTGTTCGTAAAACAAATAAATGCACTAAAATTTATGCTAACATTTATTGCTTTTCATAAAAAATTATTCTCAAAACTGATTGGAATAGTTCTCCGATTTGTTGTTTAATTCACTGTTGGTTTCAAAACTTAATTTATGCGAACTTTTCTTTTAATAATAATATATATATTATATATAATACACATTTCGGTTATTTAAGAAATTCTTGATTTTTGTATAACATTTAACATCGAAACTATAATTAGTTATTAATTCAATGGTTATTATTGCTGTTAAGGTATACCTTCTGTACAGAAACCGTAATTATATCTTATAATAAAAACTGCATTTTAGGACTAATAGATTGATCGCAGCTTTTCTTCTCTTTTAAACTTTCAAATCAAATACTTTTGTGAGCGAATCGAATGCAAGTCTTCGCTGCTATTAATTGAATTATAGTGTGTTTTAACAAACGGTCTTTCGATCGCCAATTCATTTATAATAAAACTTGTAATAAATGTCTGTATAAAAATGGATCGGATTAAACGAATTTCTTGTTTTAATATTTCTTTCAATTTTTTTCAAAATTTAATTTAATATAATTTTTAAAATAAAATAATAATTGAATTGACTTTTATTTATTGATTACTTAAAATTATAACAAATTTTTTTATATCAGAAGTGAACAAATGGTTCCCAAATTCCAAAATCACCCAAAATATTAATCGATAGACCCCTCACCAAACTTTTAGTGATTTTTGAGTGAAAATTGAAAACTTTTAACAAATTAATGATTAGATTTTAAGAAGATTTTTAGGTTTTAAATGAGTGGCAAAAGGGGGATAACCAAAATATTTCTTAACTAGGAGAAAAATGTGTTTAAAGATCAAGAAATTAATTAACAAATTTATAATTTAATTGAATGTAAATTTTTTTTCATTACAATTACGGAGTAAAGATATAGAAACGTCTTTCGCCCCCACCCCTCACCTTTTTGTTTGTAACGGAAAAACATTACTTCGGGTATTAACGGTTAAGTTTTTAGGCTTCGGATATTATAGAAGTGATGTTTGGTAAGGAATGGTAAGGAATGGTAAGGAATGATAAGGAATGATAAGGAATGGTAAAGAATGGTAAGATTGATGTAATACATGTGAAAAATTATTTTTTAAATAATTATTATTAATTATTATTCAAATAAAATATTCTTATAATTAAAATCTCAAAAAATCATACAATAATTATTGTTATCTAAAAGTTATGGTGAAAAAGGTTCGTCAATGAACCATATTTGAACCATGATCCTTTTTCAAATAAAGAATTCAAGAGATGAGTAAAACTTTTTATTTATTCAATTCGTCATAAAAACAATTTTGTTTCCGAAAAAAGCAAATTCTTTTTAAGGTATTCTTGTGTCGACACAATTCATTTCAAAGAGATTTAAAATGCAAACAAATGAGTGATTATTTAATAAAAATATCATTAATAGTAATAAAACGTTTAAATGAGTTTTGGTTTTAAATTTCATATAAATTATATCACAGATTATATGATATCATATAATTTATGTGATTTAATCTATTAATAAAACAAATTCAATGATTTTTTCAGTTAAATAAATAAATAAATAAATAATTCAAGTAATCAATGATTTCTCAAAAACCGATCAAATTCTGAGAACATTTAATTTACCTCTCATTTAGAGAAAAGTATTGGTGACTAATAATTTAGTTAATAATAAATTAGTCATTTATTTGAGTGAATTTCTTTCACATTGAAGTTAGAAATCCTCGCAATAACTTTGTGTGAGAGTTATGTGAAAATCAAAAGTCAATGAAAGTAAACCATTGCTTTTACTTCAGATTTCTTATCATTTCTTTGAATAAGTGCTTTGTTTCCGGGGAACAGAATTTGAGAAAAACCTAAATCTAATTTAATTTGTTTATCGAATCTATGATTGACAACAACTGGAAATGGGTTGGAGTTCGTTAGTCAGACCTCTTTTCAGAAGATAACAACTTTTATTATTCGTTAAGACTAATGGTTTTTATGGATATCTTTAATAACATTCAAAAAAAATATTCAAATATTTCTCAAACTCTGAAATCTTATAATGAAAGCAAAGACTCATTTATTTATTGTTTTAACACATTTTCCTATTTATTTGTCTCATTTGGTCCATGGATTTAATGTGGACACAGAATATCCGATTGAATTCGGGGCTGATTTCCATCAGAAAAGTGATAAATATTTTGGACTTTCAGTTGAAATGCAATCAACTAATAGTGAAGTCGTGTAAGAATTTGTTTTGTAATTAGTTTTTTTAGAAATTTATTCTATTATTTTGATGTTGGTCATTTAGTTTTATAATCGGTGCTCCAAAAGCCAATTCATCGCATTATAATTATGTAAAAAACTCTGGAACTGTTTTTAAATGTCATTTATCTTCTGATGAGACCACGAAATGCAATGAAATTCTTTTAGATTTTCGTAAGTTTTTATTTGAAAAATACTTTTAATACAAAAAAGAAAAAAAGAAAAATTAATACTTAATATTAATATTTAATAATTCTTTATATAAGAATTTAAAACTCAAATAATTTCATTAAAAATAATTTTAATTTTAGGGCGAATTTCTTCGAATTCAGGATTTATATTAAATGCAACGAATGATATGTTTTTAGGCGGAACTGTTGTCTCGCGACCGGAGAGCTCTCAAGTGGTTGTTTGCGGTCACAAATGGTCACAAGAACTCTATAGATATAAACCCGAACACCAAATAAACCCTTCGGGCAGTTGTTTTATGTTGGATGTGTCCAAACCTTCTGAAGTGGTCGCTATTTTGCCATTGACTGATACGAGTCAGTCTTCAGTTCTTTTTGTCTTTACTTTTCTTATATTTTATTCAATGGAATAGATTTTCAAAACTATCAAAAAACTTATTATTACTCGCATTCAATGTCGGGATTCAGTGCTTCGTTTACTTCAGTCAGTCTTTAAATCATTTAATTATTTAAAATTTAAATAATTTTAAATTTAAATAAATAGAGGGGACAACACTTACTCTTAGGAGCGCCGGGTTTTTATCAATGGCGAGGTACTTTTCTTGAAGTAAATGCCATTGATCAAAAACGTTTAAATCAACGAAACAATCGAGTGATCGGTGAAAAATTTCTAATGCAAAGACTAACTTCACCTAGTTAGTTTGTTAGTTATTACTTTTAGACTATTTCCTTATCTAAATGTTTGTTAGACAGTGAGTCATACGCCGGATATTCTTTGGTTAGCGGACACTTCTTTTCCGGTATTGACAACACAGTGGCTATGAGTGCACCTAGGGACAACAATCTTAAAGGAAAAGTAATCATTTTAAACAAATTCTTTTTACTCAAATTTATTTTTAGGTATATATCTATAATTTAAGGAACGGACAGCACAGCGAAGCTACGACTTCGTTGACACGATTTTCACATATCAATGGTTTACAAATAGGAGAATATTTTGGAGCATCTCTTCTATCCGTTAATTTGAATAGTGACCTCTACTCTGATCTTATAGTCGGGGCTCCACTCTATTCTTCAAAAGAGTCGGGTGACTGCGGACGTGTTTTTGTTTATATTAGTACTGGGAATGTAAGAAATGTCATTTTCAATACATTTTACATAATTTTATTTACACTTAAGTTATTGGGTTTTAAAAATATTTAATTAAAAAGGGCTTCAATTCAGCCATTATTCTCAATGGCATTGAGTCGAGTAATGCACGCTTTGGAACAGCTTTGGCTTATTTGGGAGATTTGAATGTTGATGGTTATCATGGTAATTTTTCCTAAGTTTCTTTACTTCCTCATTTACCGAATTCTTATAGATATAGCAATCGGTGCCCCGTATGAGGACGAAAGAGGAGTCGTCTATATTTATTATGGTTCCCAAACGGGTATTAAACTACCCTTTGCACAGGTATTATCACAATCTCATATTCAACTGATTGTTAGATTGAATAGAGAATATCAGCAAGGCAACATTTTGGTCACATTCAGTTGAAAGGCTTTGGAATCAGTATATCTGGGAATAGAGACGTCGATAAAAATCATTACAACGATATACTCATCGGATCGTATTTATCAAATAAAGCCGTTTTGCTCAGGTTTTTCACATTTTCTCGATATTTAACTCAAATTAATTAAATGTTTTAACAAATCAGAACAAAACCAATCGTCAAAATGAGTGCAAATATTGAATTGAATTCAACTTTTGTTAATATTAATGAAAAGAATTGTTATTACATCGAATCCAATACAAGAATTAAAAGAAAGAGTTCGTGTATTGCTCTTACTTTTTGTGCTGTTTATAGAGGAAGTCATTTATCCCCAAAATTATACTTCAATTTCACTCTTCTGTTTGACAGCAAAAGACCAGAAAATCCTAGGTGTTTTGTTGAAAACGCAAATCAATTTCGAACACAATTATCGAAAATTCAAGAAATTAGTGCCGAAAAACTTTTTTGTTCGGATCCAATAAATGTATTTATTAAGGTTTGTCATCCTTTTTCAGAATATTATTTTATGAATTAATTTCTTTAAATTCTAAAAAAGGACTCGACTTCAATCGACGATTTCTTTACTCCAATAGAATTTTCTCTCTCCTATTCTGTGGTCAACATTAAAACGAAGCCATTATTTTGTTCGAATTGTCCCACAATTGAAAACAATCAAAGCGTTAAAAATCAAGTATTAATTCATTGATTCATTTAAATTATAATTTGATTAAAATTTTCCTTAATTTTAAGTTACATTTCAAGACCGGCTGCAGAACAGATGAAAAATGTGTCTCAACTCTAAAGTTGTTGTCGAGAACTTTACTGAATGGTATTCCACTTCAAAAATCTGATTCAATATTTGAAGGCTTCCATAAAAGTTTATCATTGATTACATCTGTTGTAAACACTGGCGAACCCTCTTATTTAACCAAAATATTGATTTCGACGAATCCAAACCTCAATTTTCTTCGACAGGACAGTCGATGTCATTTTATTGAAGTTAATTCAACCAATTCTATTGAATGCGATGTCGGAAACCCATTACATCCCAACTTAAAAGAAGAGGTTTCCATACATTTGGATATTTCTAAATTGGATCGAAATACCGATCACTTAGAGATTGATATCGAAGTTAAGACTGCGAGTGATGTCACAAAAGAGAGTCATTTGTATGAAAACTTTGAAATTAATGTAATACGAAATGCAAGTCTTGAACTTTTCGGGTCAGTCACTCATTCATTCCCTCATTTCCTTCAAATCTTATTAAATGTGTTTTTTAAACAATAGATATTCGAATATTTCTGAAATAGTCTATGAAAGTGAAGACCAAAGGAAAAGCGATTTAATACCATTTACTGGTGTTTTTCAAATTAATAAAATAAACTCCAGTTCTGTTCAAAACATTTTAATTGAATTTCAATTTCCAAGTTTTTTCAATAAAGAAGTCTTTCTTTTTGAGCCCGTCTTCGACATACCTATGAATGCACATAACAGAGGAGTTAATATCAATTGTAATCAAACTATTTCTGGTCTTCCGATTATGCCGTCCGACAAAACTATTTATCGATTCAAACGAAATAGTATTCAAAATGAAAAGAGAAAAAAGATCTTAAAATTGGTAGAAATCAATAGTTTATTAAAAAGATTAAAGTTTTTGTTTAATAGGACTGCAAATCACATATAAGTTGTCAAACAATTAAATGTTTTGGGGGTCCCTTCGATAATGACAAGAAAAGCACAAAATTTTTCATTCATTCCGCTCTTAATATCAAAACTATTGAATCGATTTTTGGCCAAAAATTTGATGAAATCAAACTCTTTGTCAAAACAAAGGCAACGATTTTAGACAAAGAAATTTCTTCGAATTCAACTCAAATCACAACAATTTTTCTCTTTAAACGACTGGAAATTAAAAGAGAATTTACGGATCAGTTATGGATTATTCTCATTAGTTTTGGTGTCGGACTAATCATATTAATAATCATTACTATAATTCTATGGAGAGTCAGTTCTATTAAAAGAAAATTAATTATAACTTTTAATTTATTTAATTTTTGGTTTTTTTAGTTCGGATTTTTCAAACGATTGGACAGAAAACAAATGAAATCAAACGATGAAAATAAAGTTAATTCTGATATCAATGAAAAGGAAAGCAATTCTTTATTAGAATTTGAAGAAAATGATTCAGAGCTTAAAAAGGAGTGAATTTTATATAATTTCAATATATTTTCAAATCAGTGCTACAAATGTATATATAATTTCTATTGTTTTGATTAATTAAATAAAGGTTTAAATAATTATCGTTTGAGAAATGTTTGAATAGAATAGAATCTGTCAATGAAACTGTGAATGAGCAAGGGCATTGAAAATGTTTTAGGGTGCACAAGGGCACAAGAAAATCTTATACAATTCAGAGCATTCACAGCAGAGAACTTAAACCCCCTAAAATTAGGAGGCATAGCGGGTCCGCCAAAATGCCATTGATTAAACATACCAAGGCAATATTCACAGTACGGGAATTTACAACTCGGAAATTCTAGGGTCAAATTAAAACATTATTTTTATTATGTTTTTTGTGAACGAATCCAAAAAAAAAAAAATGTAAACAAAAACATGTTTTCATTTGAGTTAAAACTAATATTCACTCTTTTGGACTAATTGTGGACACAATTAGTGCTAATTTTAAGTAAAATAAGTTTCATTTCGTATAATTAAAGTTAAATTTGTTTTTTCATCGTTTGAAGAGAAGTGAAAGTGAAAACATTTGAAGATTTATCGCCTTTTAATTAAGGCTTTTATAATTTGATATATTTTTCAATACCTCCATCTGATCGACTCAGTGCTGATTATAGGTTGTGTGCAGAAAATAAATTATAGCCTTTACACAATAAAATGTATTATATTTTTCAACAAAACTTTATTACAATTTGTACTCTGAGCCCAGTGAGCAGTAAATGAAGTGATTTGTTGTCAAAAATTTCGAAAACAAT
>JAQIXI010000683.1:0-19715 GCA_034700165.1 Galumnidae sp. Gr-Ori-00277
TATAAGACTTAATAAAGAATTATTTAATACAATACAACCCAGTGATGATCAAAAGGGAAATTCTGGTAATACTTTTTCTGTTGTTGAGCTCAGGCCTCAGTTTTAAAAGGATTTACTACTAATAGAGCTTAATTCGCCTCAAATGTTATTATACTTCTACTTAAGACACATACCTTTCCTATATTTCCGTTGTTTTAAGTAAATTTTAAATATTATATTCAAATAAATTGTATGATTTATATGATAACCCCTTAAAAGATATTCTCTTTGATTCCATTTAAAGCATTACTTCTATAGAAGAGAATTATATAGAATAGAAATTTCTAGAGAAACGAATGAAAAGAGCAAGGTACACTAATTTTGTTAGAATTAGTGAAAAACAATAATTGAAATATTAAACTTGGTATTATCTAGAATTAATTAGTAGTATTACTTTCATATTTAATTGCATATACTATGAATGCGATGCAATTTTATAACCCCTTGGCTATCACTTAAACAAGTGATGTATGCTTTTTGTCAGTCCTTAGAAAGTTATAAATAGTCTATAAGTAATCTCTTCTTATTTGCATCTCATCACTGAGTTTTCAAATAAATTTTCGTAAAAATAATTACCATAGATTAAGCGAGCATAATGATATTATTATCTTGTCTAATTTAAAGTGCATTAATTAATATTTATTTTAGTAATAATTCTTTATCTTAAAAATTGGTAAACATTTTTGTTTTAATTCTCTTAAGTCTATTTTTAACAAAACCGATGCCATAATTAAAATAATTGTTTAGTATACAGTTAAATATAGATAGATTATTAAACTGAGATGAACTTGCTCATTTCTATTCTCAATTTCTCGTTTTTTATGATAGTCTTCAGAATCGAAAATTTAATTTCTTTTTATTCATATTTTGATTATTAATAGTATTTTCTTCTGACGTCTTATGTCTTTCGGATAATTAATATTCATTTCAATTGTTTTGAATGTCATTAACAGAGAAAACACTCAAAAGAATAGAAAATTAATATTTTGCTGTCTTTTAATGAAAAATGTCTTTCAATTAGAGGAGAAATCTCTCCAAAGGTTTGGAAATTGCTTTCAGTTATTTAAATTTGGGCTCAAATGAAATGAAACACTCATTCAAACAAATATTGAAATCTCTTTTGAATTTTAAATGAATCTTCTCTTTGATGACCTCAAAATGGAGCCCAACTGTAATCGGAGACAATCATCACTTTCTTGAGCCCATTTACTTCTGGAAATGAGTTATATTAAATTGAAAACGAGTCCGAATCGGTAATTGAAACAAGATTTATGGCCAAATCCAATATCACTATATTTATTCGGATATCAATTTAAATAAGATAAGGAAATGGAATACTATAGGAAGTGAACGGTGTCTGTGCAGCATAAGTACCAAAAAAAAGCTTTTATCATATTTTCTGATAAAACCTTCCTTGATATATTACTTCGAAATTTACTTTTTCCTCAATTGAATACTTATTTAATGACTATAGATTTTCATCGATAAAAAACTGAAATTTTAAAAACGAAAAACTAATAAATCATAAAAATTTTCCACAAAAAATATCTCACTATTAGTAAAGAAAATATTTTTAAAGATTTTTTGAATGAAATAAACGAGTGGTGAAAAGTGTGAGGTATGTTTAACTTGCATAACTTACAGATTATATACTACAATATAATGAAATGTAATGAAAGTGTGTTTCATAGCAACACGAAAATATGTAACAAAATATGCTTTTTTGGTCTACTTTTCCCTCATTTCTGAATATAAACTATTGATGAAATTGGATTCTATTCTTAATGTGTGTTAAACACATATCTCTTCAACAAATCATTGACTAAACGGATGAGAAAACACAGAATAATATTTCAAATGAATTATTTTTTCTATTCCTTTAAGGCATTTAAAGAATTCCGTTTTTAATTAAATTAAAATTAATATATTATTCCGATAGTTATTCATTATAAATATTAAATCACCATGCATTAATTAGGAGTTGGGCTATTTTTTTGTGCTCTCAATTGCAAAATAAAATACAATTTTCTTTAATGTATTAAAAATGATAGAAATGTTGTTGAAAGTGAGGACACAAAGTAATAATAAAAGTGTATAATATTGTCGTTAATCACATAAAAAGTCGTTTAATACACGTTTGAGTTGAGACTAAAAAAACAAAAGGATAATAGTTTTGTTAGAAATGGATTTCCATTGAATTCCTGTTAAAATAATATCTTGGAATCGATTCGCAAAAAATACATTTTTACAATTTTATTAAATTAATGGTCAAATCAAACAACTTATTAATAGAATTCGATTTAATTTATCTTGATTCAAAATCATCTTGATGTTTTATAAATTATTAAATATAAAAGCAATGTGGATGAGTCACATCTGTTAATCATAATTAATTCCGGAATCTCTTGTTTACAAGTCTTTCCTAAACCAATTGGAGTCAATTTTTATGTAATTATCTGCCATTTATTGGCTTTTGTGTCATTAAAATCATATAATTGTTTATATCGTTAATTATCCGACGATTTCCTTAACTTCTAAATCATTGTTTAGATATAAATAGTGTTTAGTTTCAGACTAATTAAGAGTCAAATCGAGTGAAATATTGATAATAAACACATTTTCTTATCATTTGTGTCACTATTATTAGTTGATCTGAAAATACCAGATCACACTGATTTCACGATCACCTTGGAGATTAATTACTCTTTCCCTTTTGTCAGAATTTCAAGAAAATTCTATTACCAGTCCTTTCAAGTGATTCTTATCTTTCACTTATTAGCTTATATGTTACATGGTAAGCTTAATGTTTACCAAGCTTACATATTCTATCAAATATTTCCAATAAATTTCTTCATTTCAAAACTGTTATTACTTTAACATTTGTTTACATTAAATCCTGAGCTGAAAAAGTATTGAACGTCTCATATACTGAATGACAAAGAGATTGAAATCTAATATAATGTTATATAAGAGACACTCAATATTTATGTTATATAAAACAATAGGTTTTCATCGATTTTTGTTTAAAAACGATTTTGTTATTCAGATAACGCTTCGGATGTGATCTGTATTTAATTCAAAGGGAAAAGTATTTCAACAAAATTCTAATTCCATTGAAAAGTAATATTTTGAACGATTCCTGACTAAAACTTTCCGTTTGTTTGCACTACAAAACGTATATCTTAAAAGATAAGTCATAAAAGATGTCACAAAAGATGTAAAAACAATGTTCTTAACAAAAAACAATTTCAACTCTGATTTCTAATGCCTTTTAGATATATATCTCAAGAATTGTGTAAACAATTTAGAGACTCTTCTCAACAAAATCCAACTCAATGTCAAAAAAGATCCGCTTTTGAAATCTTATTTTTAATACAAAATCTTTGAAACCAATTAGTGATTAAATACTAATCTCTTAGAGTTTATACTAAATGATGTTATAAATGTTCCTTTTCTTAGAGTATTATTTAATTTTTTTTTATTTTTCAAATTATTTTCACAATTTAGTGCTTATTTTTATTTGAAAATGAGCAAGCTTCTATCATAAGTTATTGCAGAATTGCTCTTGATTCAAAAGCAAACATTTATAGAAAAATATTTATATTTCCCTTTAATTATATTAAATTCCTAATTAAGCCCTTAATTAACTTTTTTTTCATAATATTTGACGCAAATAATCAAAACATGACTTTTGAATAGAAAACACTTTTAATCATTTGATGATCCAAAGTATACCTCATTATTAAATCGAAATTCACTCTAATTGTTATCATTAGTGAACATTAAGTCATTAAAAGTAAAGAATTTTTTTCTAATATTTCAGAATTTAGTACTAAATCTATTAAAATATAATAAACTTATACAGTGTGAACCATAAATGCTTATACGCTCATAGAGAGGGCCCACATTAAAAATCCAAACTAGTACAATAGTGTATATACTTTACACTAAAATTCACTTAAATTAAGAGATGGCTAAACCTCAATAGGGTACCAGGGGAGGGTGTTCTGGTCTAGGCTCAGGGAGTATCATGGGGGGGAGGTATTTTGAAAAATCACTAAAATCGCTATGAATCGCATATTAGGTGGTTTTAGGTGTTTTTCCTTATAAATACATACAATTCAATCATATTTAACGTTTTTTATCACTTTTGATGCATAAAACTAAGAACTTTTGACATAAAACTACTTTTTTCCAATTTTGAAAAAATCTAAGTTACGACAAATTCACTCAAAAAACTGTAAATTAACGTTTTTACGTCATTTTTGTTATGTTTTCTTTGATTTTCTTATTTACAGCTATTTTACTGATTTATCACTAAATTATTCCGATTTTTCGCAATTTTCCCTCTATTTTTCTCCTCCTTTCGATAGGGGGGTTCCTTTGATTCTCGTCTCAGGGGGAGACGATTTTGAAATACCCCCTTTAGCCATCTCTGTTTAAATTCAATGTTTATATTTTTTTGACACCAAAAATCAATTTTTGACGATTGCTTTTGAAATAAAAGATCTCAAATATTATTCGATATATAGTTTGGAAGCAGTGATGCCCAACATATCAACAAATTTAGTGGTTTTGGTAGAAATGGTTTTCTTTTTGTTAAACTAAAACAAACCTAAACATCACTTTTGTTTTTATGGACGTCTTTTAGTTTCATTTTATTTTTAATCTATTTTTAAACCTTCAAAAGTTACTACAATTCTGTATATTCTTTCTTCTGGAATGGGTTTCAATTTGAGCAAAACTATTGACAGTAAAAAGATTAAAGAATTTGCCCTAACCCTGGGCATCATTGTTCTATATTTGGTCAGTTCAGCAAAAAATCCACTTATATTTTGCAAATTTTCCGGATTTACTAAAAGTGAAATTTAAAAGATCGACAAAAAAAATCTCATTTATTGACCATTTTTTCTAAATTTAAGATCATTTTATCCGACATTTATAGCAAAAGCGTCCGATTCCTATGAATTTGATTATAAGTAAATGGAATTATTTTTTAGAAAAGAAATTCACTTAGAAATTCCTTATCATATTTAGTTACTAGATCACTATTTCAGGTAGAATTCAGTTCTACTTATTTACATCAATATATCTTTGATTTAGTAATCGACTTATTAAAATAACTAGGACAGTCTTATTATCTTTTATTCAATATAAAAAATATTGGATTATTTTCATTAAATAATTTTTTTAACTTAAAGATAATTTATTTGAATTTGCCATGCTACTTTATAGAGGGTTCTTTATTTTATTTGCTATCCTCTCCTGAATTCAATAAATGCAAAGGAATTTCTTTATGACATTCCCCGGGAATACCAATCGAAGAAACATTGCAATCATTAGCAAATGGAAAGTGTTTGGTCGCCGACACATTATTCTGTGCTCTATTCCTTTCCTCACTCATTGCGATTCATACCTTACTTAACAACTGAATCAATCATTTATATACCAATGAATAAGACTAATGAGTGAATAGAAATGCACTCAAATCTGTTTTTATTCAATTTTATTGCAAATCCTAATAATGAGTGCAAACCTTTTCTTTTATATATTTCTTATATATTATTCTAAAGACTTTTGCAATTAATCGGATATATTCTCCTAATACTAGATTTAATTTTATTTTGTTCTCTTCCTCTTATTGAGTAAACAAATGGTGTGCCCTTCATATGATCAGTCATTAAATATTCCATTGGATTCTAAGCTATGATTTGAATGATTAATCAATTTTATACAAAATATAAACTCAGAATAAATTCATTCCACAATAGATTTAAAACGAGAGTTCAACTCATTTAAAGAAGTGCTTCTCTTTTTGATGTTCCCTACAATTGAAGTTATTAGTCGAGAGAAGAGTTAAGAGAAACCATTGAATAGAAAAAATCAATACTTTATGTTATACTACTCTATGATATAGTATTACATTAAAAAGTTTTCAATATTTTTTTGTTATGAACTCCTTTTGAGATTTTGATCCGAGGATAGAATGAAATTTTTAACTATTATTCACTAACTTATATGAAAACTATAGTATTTCAACAATATTTCATTAGTCAAGAGTCAAGTTTTCATCGAATAATTTTTTATTAATACCGTAAAACTAATACATAATATTATAATTAATTTTTAGAAAATGTATTTCAAAACACATTTTTCTTTCAATAATTTGTTTTTTAAATTTTCAGACAAAAGGCTTTTGAAATGAAAAATTGTCTCAAAAGAAGCTTTTTAATGAAATTCGGATAAGGTTTAATATAAAATTTGACTCTTGGTTATTTATTTACAAAAGTGTTCACATTTCAGTTTTAATTAAATTTAGGGTTTTTTCAGAAAATGAGAAAATATTCATAAAAATTAATTTTAAAAATCATTTTTAATTAAACTTTATACTTTTATTGTATTTTATAAAGATTAATGAAATATCAAGATTAATCTCTTAAAATTGACATCAGAATTATTGTTAAAACTTTAAAATTCTAGTACCTATCATGGTCATTATTCTTAAAAGTTAAAACAATATTCATAAACAAATCCTATAAAAGTTGTGGACATTATTATAAATTTTGAATTACTCTCATCTGATATAAATCTTTTGGTGATTCCCTTCAATACTTTCAACTCAACAGTGGTTTTCAAAACCAAATGATTGAGAGATTTATTAATTTTCTTCAAATTTAAGATTTCCCTTTATTTTCAAAGAAAGGACAGCTCAAACTTATTAGGGAAGAGTTAACTCTTTTTATTTAGCCTCTCATTTACCGCTTCTATACTTAGAAAACACTAAGAATTGTAAGAATTCTGAATATTTTGTTTTTAACTGATTTTTGAATTTCATAATAAATAGCGTTTAATAAAAACAACAAAAAACATTAGAAAACTTTATATTAGGCTTTTCTTAGACATGATTTGAAGTTTTCCCAAATGAATACTCGAATTGAATTAAATAATAATTGGAACACATTTTTGATGAAATGAAAACATTGACAGTCTTTTTGACCCTTTCTTAGAACTCTTAACAGTATTTTCATACTTAATCAGCTGAACATTCATTTAATTATTAAATGAATTAGATTAGATTTTAATATAAATGGGAATGAAGTATAGTTTTACTGGCTAATATATGACCAAGTTACATTTTCAAATCAAAATCTGATAGTAATGATTGAAATTTGGATTTTAATAAAAAAGTGGTCAACAGATTGTAAACAAAAATGATTTGAATTTGCGTTAAAATCAATGAAAAACCAATGTTTTTAAAAAAAATTTCAATTAATAATTAAGTCATTAGTAATGACTCATTACTTATTTAAGTTATTTATTTCTTTTTACTCCATTAAAATTGAATCTTGCAAGATTTAATTGAAAAACACATAAATGGAAATTTGCTTTGGACAAAATTATCTTCATTAAAATATGCCAAAGTGGAAAAACTACCATGCTCAATTCAACTTTTATTTTAAATTTTAGACGAAATGTCTGTTAAGTCTTTTAGTGAATCAATATTTACTTTAAGTCTAAAAATTTTATTAAACGATTAAAATAATTATAACATTAAATGAAGTGAAATAAAAACTTAAATCTCTGGACAACACTTTTATTAATAGAGTGGAGACTAACATCTATTTTAAGGGAAATCATTAAAATCTGAGTTTTTACAGTTATATGCAATTTAATGGTTACTCAAAGAAAAAAAGTAATATATAAAGAAAATGATATTTATTAGACTATAATCTTAAATAAAAGGCATAGCATTTCTTCAAAGAATTTAATTTGAGTAAGCAATACTCAGTAAGGTAATGTCGTAAAATTGAATTACTCATGAACAATTATCAGACAAAACAAGATTAAAAGAATATAAATATATTTGTAATATATTTCTAGTTTAACCTTTTTTTATTGACTGATATAATGATACGATATTGAGTTCAAAATAATCGGAAAATTTTGAAAAGTTATTGAACTAAAGTATCATTTATTTAATGATTTTATTCATTGTTTGTGACATAAAATGCTAGTTCAATCAATTTTGAATCATTTGTTCGACTCGTGTCGACAATAATCCGACACAAATGACAAACAAAACAAGATTATTGTTCTCTATTTTAGGAGGAAAATCTCTTTTATCGATTTCTATATATTATATTTTTAATCAATTGAAAAATATGTAGAAATAGATGCACACACCATACAAGTACATTTAAGTCTAGACATTCATTTTATTTGAGCAAATGATGAGCAGAAAAGAATAGAAAAATATTTGATATTTTGTATAAACCTATGAGTTGTAAAAATAGCCAAACATTGAATGTTTATTTTCAAAGAGAATTTCAATATTTTTCGTTGAATTCATTTTTTATGAAATCTATAATAATTTCTTAAATCTCTTTTTTTTCGGCAGAAATTTAATTTTCTTCAGAATTCAATTCACTTTCGATAATAAAATATATAAAAAATGTATCCATACTTTTCTAAAAGTTTTATAAAATACAATTCATTCCAATTTAATATTTTTATCAGAGATGCTCAACAAATATTAGTATTTTTGAAGGAAAGGCATTTTTGACTGACAATTTGAGTGAAATGTAAATTTCGTCATCAAAATACAATTCTAGAGTTTACAGACTTTTATGATATAAGCAAGTACAAACAATAAAAATTCATTATTTTTATTATTTATTCTTTTTTTTAAGTAAAAATTTTGTACATAAAATACTTAAAAATAAATAATTTATAAATTTTTTGCAGAATAAAAATAATATTTTTTTATTTTCTTTTTTTGGCCTAAAGTATTGTTTTATTAATCCACCCCCTTGGTCATTGTGCATCTCTGGTATGAAAGAGAGGTTTATAAACTAAAAAGTTTATTTTTTCAGTAAAATTCTACTGAAAAGACTTTTAATATAATGTTTTCAAATCTTTTTTATTCTGTTCATGAATTTCAATTATTATTTGAACAAGATAAATAAGAAAAATTAAGTAGCTTAAAATTTATCATGGAAATAAAGCAAAATATATTCAAGAAACTTTACCCGCTTAAAGAAAATATAATTTTAAGCAAATATTTTTCAAGTTTACATTCATATCAAGTAAAATGAGTTTATTTATTTCTATAAGAAGTAATTAAAATTTTGTTTATTAACTTTGATCGTTGAATTTCAAAGGAATTTCTTATTTTAGAAAAAATATCCACTTATTTGACAAAAATAATATCAATTTAAAAGTTCTTAGATTTCATTAAAATCTTTTTATATAAATTCTTAATATTTTATGGTTTTATTCATAAAAATATTTGTATGAATTTATCAAAAACTAGTTTAAAGAAATATTTTCTTTTTATTGAATTTTCAATAAAATCTGCATTTATTCATACACTTATAGTAATCGTCTGAAACACAAATCATTCGAAATATATTTGGGATAAAATCAATGCATTAAATGAATGAATTTTTCTTAATGTTTGAGAAGAAAAATTATCGTAGAATTGCATCCCTTTTATTTACATCAAACCATTTGTTTTATGTGTTTTTGATTGATTTCATTCTTTCAAAAGTTGTGTTTCATTATTGTTTGATCTGAAGATGAGTGCAATGAAATTGTTGCTCAAAATCGAGTAATAATTGCATTCTTTAAATGATTCGAATGCAAACGATTTTATAAACATACAGTCGGGACCCGATTTTGGTTAACTGATGGGAACTTAAAAATCATTGACAAAAAAATCGAGTTTTAACTAAAATAAAAGTCTCGTAGGAATGACTTTCATAGAAAAGGTTTGGCCTTTTAAACCATTGATCAAAACAGGGGTTTGAATATATGGGGTTAACTAAAGGCGGGTCCAGACTGTATTTTTCAAAGAATTTAAGAACAATTTTTCAAACTGATTCTGAGCTAACAATCATTTTTATCTGAGATTTGTTCGAACGGTTCAAGAATTTGAACGATTCGTATTCCAACTCTTATGACATTTTTATGTGAAATATAATGAGAGACCGAATATGAGTTCATTCAAAGTTCATAAAAATTGATTTTTTCATATAAACCGAAAATAAGTTTCGGTCCAAAACATAAACTAAACATAAATTGAATGAAAAAAATGTCTACAAATGGATTTAGAGAATAATCAAGCAAATCATTAGCAAAAATTGTCAAGCTACATTTCATAATGAAAAAACGGCCTTTTTGGTACCACACTTCTCTTATAATTATAACCTAGTATAAAGTATTTGTTTGCCTCATTCAGTAATAGATACCTACAGAATATTGATTCGCTATTTAATTTCTTTTTTTATTAGACATGAATAGAATATTCAGGGCTTAGTGTATATCAAATGAATAAATTATAAACTTTTACCATGCTATGTTACGTTATGTTATGTTATGTTATCTTTGCAAAGATTTATTGATTTTTTTTATACTTTAGTATAGAATTGAATTTCATCGCAATATAATTGAAAAATTCATTTTTCATTTCAGAGTCATATTATAAGTGACCGTAACTGAGATACTCAACATTTGGGGGATTAAAAACCGTTCGGTATGTCATTAAAAGACTGTTTAATAATTCACAACTATCTAAATCTGTTTAGTTTTTTAATATTAATATATGAGCGAGCATTAATTTTAATATAAATTGCTAGTTTAAACTATGAACTTCTCTTAAATATCATTAATCAAAATTTGAGATAAATGTTTGCAATTTGATATTCTTTATTATTTTCTCTAAAATTTATTTGAAATAATACCTTTACTTTCAATTATTCTGTACTTTCAATGGCATTGAAAGCTTTGTCTCGACTCTAAAATGTATTCGATATTTATTTTTGAAATGCATTTTTCAAATTTCACTCAATATAAGTGTATTTGATCTCCAGTGAAATCACATTTTTAAGAAAAATATTTAGAAATATAGTGTGTCTTCATTACAATACTATCCATTATAAACTCACTCTAACGGGTACTTAACCTTTTCTAGACTTCTTTTTAACCTATTCATCAAATATTGTTATTTTTGGCACTTTTTAAACATTTATTTTGAATGAATTTCTAATTAATCATAAGTTAATTTCTAATTCATTTTATAATTTGTGTTCACTTTTCCTAATTCTCGAGAAGACAATAAACTTTTGGATAGTATTTGTGATCCCGAGATTTGCTCGATATTTGTTAGAAGGATAACATTAATGATTACTTACCATGGAACTTCCTGATTTTTATTTGAGTTCAAATTTTCCTATAAAAGTATTTTACTATTTTTATCTTATCTTTTATCTAATCTATTGATAAAATGTAATATTTTTTTTGAATACTTTAATAGAATTTATATAATAAGTGATTAAACTTTTAGTTATCATTTAAAATATACAAATGTATAGAAATTAATAAATTCCTTATGAATTAATTATTATTGAGAATAGACTAACTCTAATAATTTGTTAGTTTCATTAATTACAAGTTTGAGGACAAAATCCATTAAACATTTACTAGCAATGTTCATGGTAAACTACGTTATATATTTACTGACTAAATGTTTTGAAAAATCAAAAATGTTCCCAATATTTGAACTGTCATTTCAAACAAGAAATCATTACTCATATGTGTGACCACAAAATGTGTTAAATAATTGACCGGAAAATTAGTTTTAAAGATAAAATTGTGTTTACAAATGAGTTTCGTATACAATAGAAAATCTTGTATTTTAAGCAATAATAAAGTACTTGATTAGACTCTTTTCTTCTCCTTTTTTTCGGTGACAATAATGTTGGCCCTCGGCTACAGTTAAATCCAAAGCCACTTAAGCCATACTTGCGATCAGATATTGTCTTTTGAACGCGATTTTAGTGAATAAATTTAAACCTTTGATCGCTTCCTAACGACAAATAAAAATGTGAAGGAATTGTCGCTTTTGGATAACACTCGAGATATCGGAATATCTGTTATTACTTCTCATGAGACGATTCTCATTAATCAATTGAAATAAATTGCAGCCAAACTGTAAGGAAACCCCATTTTTATTTAATACTCGATTCGGTGGAATCATATCAATATCTTTCATATTATAAGACATTAATAATAACTTTTACCCAAAAATAGATTATTAAGAGTTATATCCGTAAGTCAAACGGCTTTTAGGATAATAAACTGGTATTTACCTGAAAATATGGAAAATTACCTTTTAAAGATTGAAATAATGATTTATATGCAATTAAAAAATTGCTAGAATTTTGTTTTTTAACCAATTTTTTAAAAACCTAATTAAGCCATTTATTATTCTAATTCTATTTGTGTTTTTTACAAGATTAATAATACACTCACAATGATTTAAAATAGTCGAGGAAAACATTCGTTTATTAGTTGAATATCAAATTTAAATCTAAAATTAACTCAAAAAAATAATTAGAATTGAATTTTTGTTTAAATTTTTTAATAAAACGAAATTTTATTACATTTAATAAGAAAATGAATTTCAAAGAATTAAAAATAGCTAAAAAACTTGAATTTAGACTTTTTTAATTAGTCAAATAACTCCAGGAATATCTTTTTTATATGATTAGCTGGTCTTGAGCAAGACAGCTCTTGCATCATTTTCATGGGAATAATTTTAAAATAATTGCTTCCAGGTCTGTAAAATTCTAGGTAAAACAATCTCATATAAAGGTATGCATCGCCTAATTTTAAAATAATTCAAATGACGTCAATGTATACTATGATATAATCCGTCGCAAACATTCATTCCATTGTTGTTCTATTCATAGACCAAACAATTAGTCATATCTTTATGTTTTTGAATAAGCCATCAACTTTTATAATTATTTAGATGAGATGTAGATATTTTCATCAAGATTCATTTGAAAATTTTATAGGACTAAAATGTAATCTAAAAATATTTTAACAAGTAGAACATACTTATCAAAATATTTTAAATATATCTAGTATAAATCAATATTTGTTTAATAAAATTAAGGTATTATTAAAAGAAATTTTCATTTGAATAGTTTCTTTATTTTTGTTTGTTTATTTTTTTACCAAGTTCAATTTTGATAACAGATTTATTTTAGATTAGATTAGTTTAAATCATTGAAATCAAATTAAATTCTATTCGAGTTTTATTGTAAAAACTTATAAGTTATGGTAAAATATACAGGAATGTAAATACCCTGGACAAATTCAGGAATTATAGCTTTCGTTTCTAATTTAATTGATTTAAGAGAAAGACATCAAAATTATTCTTATTTTCTTTACAAACAGAGACTCAATGTTTGGTACTATTGAGAGGAGAGAAAAAATAGCGGAAACGTATTGAACTTCTTTACACATGAACTGTATTAACACAAACAGTGTATCAGAAGAACAATTTCCTGCGAGACATAAGACATATCAGATATTGAAGACAACTGACACTACATTCGTATTGTCATTAATACAAAGATTCATTTAAAGCATATCCGGAGGAGAAATCGGTGGCCTTTTATAAGTAAGAGAAAATCGAATCAATATTTCTGTCAGATATATAATGACGGAAGAGTCATATCACATACGTTTGGTCACTTTGGGAGGCGCTTCAGTCGGCAAAAGTGCTATTATTAAGGTATGCATTAATGATTTACTTAACCAGAAGTAACGAACATTTCTTTGATTTCTTTTTGAGTAGTCTTTCGCACAAAACTTTTCAATTAATTAATGGTTTTCTCAATAATTCTGAGCGAAAAGTTAGAAAAAAAGGGATAATAAAAAAAAGTTAACCATTAGTTACAGACTTCTTGAGAGCGACAAATGTTTTTTTAATGAAATTCAATTAAATTAATGACATTTTATTTGATTTCTATACATAAGACATAAATAATTGTTTCAAACATTCATTAATTAATTCAATTGTTTGCTAACATTTCCAGAGATTTTTATTCAATACATTCAATGAGAAACACAGACCAACAGTGGAAGACTTGTTCACAAAGGACTTCAATTTGGGCACAATGTCTCTCAAAGTATGATATTTTAGTAACAATAGTCGTCATCATTCCATACCATTCCTGTCCTGACCTTTATCTACATTTTATAGCATTCGATTACATTAGACAACATTTCTATCAATTATCGCATGAAATATAAGAATAAAAATAATAGAAATGTTTCGGAGATTTATTTGATCGAAGAAATAAGTTTTTCCTTTTTTTTGTCGTTTTATTCTCTTTTGCTTTATGTCACGTTTGTATAACGTCTGATCTGTCCTTTTATATGATTCACTATTTTATGTCAGTTCGTAGTTATAAATAAGCATTTAATTGATTTGCCTGCAGTAGTGTCCAAATTGCATGTTCACATTTGTTTTTATTGCTTATTCATATCTTATCTTAAGGTCGACTTTTTGGACACTGAAGGAGATATGCAGTTTCCAGCGATGCGAAGGCTCTCAATAGCCAACGCTTCAGCATTTATGCTGGTCTATAGGTATGTCAGTATCAGTGTTTCTCTTAATAGATTTGATTCACATTTGAAACGCATAAGAATTTTGGTTCATTGAATTCATTGGTTTTTCTTCTTTTTGTATCTGTTTTTTGGACAAAAGTATTGATAAGTTGTGTACTTTCGATATCGTGAAGACGTGCTTTGAAGAGATTAAGGAACTGAGGGCCGACTTTCAGGTAATTTCACTAATAATTCATTTTAAGAGTCACTCAAACCAATTGAAAACAACTGTTCCTTTCGATCCTTTTTTCTAAAGGATTTGCCCATTATTTTCGTCGGCAATAAATCGGATCTCTCCGATGAATTCAAAGAAGTGCCCAAAGAAGATGTGGCCGAATGGGTTAGTACTCATATAATTGATTGCTATTGTTTTTTCTTTTGAGCCCAACTCTAACCGAATGTATATTTTATATAAATTACTTGAAAAAAAACTTATGACTTCTTTGACCACTCAAAGTAAGAATTAATTGAGGAAATGCACTCCATTTGTATCCATTAATCACTGAAATTATTCTTTTGTCTATTCTTTTATATGAATCCATTACTTTTGTTATACTTTTTTTACAATTTTCTGCCAACAATTGATTAATTCCTTAAATTATTTAATCTTTTTGTCTCTGACTGTCAATTAATGTTCGAATAAATGGATAAATTGATGGATTACTTCAATGAAAGAGAAGGACAACTGTGGAGAGAGAGAGAGAGAGAGAGAGAGAGAGAGAGAGAGAGAGAGAGAGAGAGAGAGAGAGAGAGAGAGAAGTAATAAAAGAGCATTTAGTGGTCTTTTGATTCGTTTTATTCATAGAAAATATTTATATAATGTATATTCAATTGAAATATAATGGTTTTGAGTCCATACAAATTGTATTTCTATTTCTAGAAAATCAATTCAAACAAAAGACTATTCCGGAGAGATTTACCAATTCTTTGCAGATTATGTGTGAAAAGCAATAAATGTTAAAAATTGTCATTTGTTTCATAGAAAATCTCATTTCGGAAAATAATGAATCTGAAGTCACACAACAATTAATTATATAAAAATCTATTAAAATAAATGCAATTCATTTTACAAATAATTGACACTTCAGTCCGAAAAAGGGTTATAATTGAATCTCTTATTCTGTTTACAAAACAGACTTCACTCTCAAAAATGTTTAATTAAAAATGATTGTTATATTTGCAGGTATTCTGTGAACTGCCAAAAATGCGAACAAAAGTATGTATTCTCTGTTTATAACTGTTCAGCAAAACTGACATTTGATTTGACAAATGAGGTGATGGAGTGCTCCGCCAAAAACAACACTAATGTCAAAGAAATATTCAAAGCGTTTCTTCAATTGGGTCGCATTCCTCTACCATCAGATGAGGGTCTGCGCCGTCGGTCAAGTGCTCAGGCAAGAGTACCAAACGGAAAGCCCCGTTTCTCTGGCAGCACAACATTAAGTCCCAATCATGGCATCGATCCCGAGTCTGGTTCGAGTCGACTAAAGCCTCGCAGCAGAAGTTTAATCAGACGGACATCGAAGAAAGTGAACAAATCAAGGGAACCGGCTTCTGATGCGGACGACTGTGCCATTAGTTGATTGCATAATAAAGACTCAAAACAAATGTATTTTTCAATTTTAGTTATTATTTTAAGTGACGCCAATTATAACAAAAAAGTAGCGACAATTGAGTCCAAAAAAACACAAAACATTCCGAAAATACAAACTTTTTCTACAAAAATATATTGGAGTCGAAAAGAAACCGTTTATATAATTGAGACAAAAAAAACTTTGGTTTTGATATTATTGTTATTTGTTTTACAAATAAATTCGGATCAAACACTCAATCAATATATGATATTTTGAGGGAAGGATTACTGCTCTTCAAATGAAGAGTCATTTTTTTCGGCTATTTTTCCGGAATAATATTAAGACTATATTGGGTTTAAGTGCATCACTCGAGTGCTCCCAAATTGTCTAAAAATAGTGAAAATATCATTTGTTAAATCATTTTGAGAACCAATCGTCAAATATTTAACAAAAGAATTATCAAAGAATGACTTAATATATTATTTTACCTATAATTTAGTCATTCAATAGAAATGACTTAAAAAAAGTTATCGAAACGAATAACACTTTAATTTATTATTAGATTTATTATTGAAAGATAATATCAAATCGATATATAAGTATAAAATTTGAGAGATTTTTATAAATAATGTCAAAAAAAATAAACGAAAATTATAACCCATGAAAAGTAAAAACATTTCAACTATGATATCAAAAAGCAGTCATTTTTTCGAGAAAATACAAATAAAAGTTTATGTTATTCGAGGAAATATTTAGTTATAAAACTATAATATTTGAAAAATTTGTTGAAAACTCAGTCTTTTCTCTCATATGTTTGTAAATATCAATAATTTTTATGTATTTTAAAAGTTTTAATTAATTAAAATTAATTATCATTTGATTAATATAAAGCGATAAACTTTTCATTAAAATAATTATATAATAAATAATAATAATTAATAATAATTTGTTAAAATATTTGATTAATTGTTTTTGTTCTGTAAGTAAAAAATGGTTTTATTCCTATTTTATATTTCATTATTTATATTATAATTAAATGTTTTTTGTTGTAAAATAAGAAAACAAAACTAATTTTATTGAAACGGAATCTTTTGAGCCATAATTTGTTTTATGTTCTGAGAATTACAGCTCTCTATTACTTCTTTGCAAATAAAGGGAAGAATGAGTTAAAGAATTGGTATCTTTTGGCCTAAATTTAATCTTTTATGAGTATATATATATGTAAGAGCTATGAGTTGAACAAACAATTGTATTGACAACAAAAGCGTCTTATTGTCCGACTGTCAACAAAGTGGGTGTTTATATGTCTTTGCATATCAAAGCAATTATACATTTGTCTCTTTTACTCGAATAGAATTGGAGTCAATAATCTCTTAAAAAACAGTAGTTAACCAAATGATTACAATTCTTTATTCAACCATTCAATCGATTATTACTTCTTATTCTGTGCTATTATTGCGATAATTGTCTCTCAGAATGGTTGGGTTATAAAACCATTAATATATATATCCTGAGCTGAATATATATATATATATATATATATATATATATATATTTATTTATTCTGTTCGATCCTTTAATGCATTATTGATTTGTTGATAACGAGGACTTTTTGCTGCAATTTTATTGTGTTATTTCACTCAAAAATTCTCAATAGTATAATATAGGGGTCAGGTATTCCCAATGTGTCGATTGAAGTCTGCAATCAATTTAAACTTTACATGTGAAGATAAGATATGCCCCATAAGGGCCTATAATGTCCTATAGTTGCCATGTATTATCCAGGATACATTTTAAATTCTAAATTTTGATAAAATTTAGGAAATAAATTAGTTTTCATTAAAAATGAATCGAAAGAAAAGGTTTGGAAAATCGATTTCAAACACGAAATTTGTGATCACTTTTTAAAAGCAGTTAATATCTCATCTTCTGACGTCATTTTGAATATTTTTTTATTGAACCTTGGTTATTTTTTTAAAGAAATTACTTATTTTTTTAATTTCTTTGCGAAAGGCTTTTCATAAAAGAATAGATTTTTGTTTATGTTTTGATAAATACGGAAAACAAATTGAAATTTATATCTAAAGTCTTGAAATAATGAAATGATTTATAGTCGGACTGAAAATTATCCAAATTTTGATATAAGAAAGACTTTATTCAAATTAAAATTTGAAGGTTAAAGTTATTGTAAAATAATTGTAGCCTTAATAAAATGTAGCCAAGATCAATTAAGTATTTAATTTCTCAAAATTTTGATAAAAGTTTTCCAAAAAATGAATTTTTAAAACAATATTAAAGGAATATTTTAATATAAATTACTTAATTAAAACCCAGATTAAATAAAAATTCTTTTTATATAACATCTATTACCTTGGTTATTTTTCAAATGGAAATTTGAAATAAATTTTCTAAAAAAGTTTTTTTTTATTTTGAAAACTCGCGAAATAATATATAAAATCTTTTCTTTTTATGATTTTAGAAAAGTCTATAACTTAACTATGAAATATTATTATTTGTTGAGAAAGGTCAATTTCCAAAGCGAATATTCTAGAAACTAAAACTTATATAACTATCCTTTTAAAAATGCTTTTATCATAAATATTAGAAAACAAATTTGTCAAGAGTACATTTGTCTTCTAGAAAATGCTTTCAAATTCTTATAATCTGAGCACTCATTGAATGGATAATGAGTCACTATTCAAACTTCTAGTCACCAAGATAGTTTTATAGAAAATTAAGTTTAGTATAACATATTTGAAATTCTTATTTAAATTACAACACATTTAAAAAATAAATATTATTTAAATATTGTGTGAAATAAAACTTTTTCTTGGTTAACTTTTATGAGCTAGATCACTTTGATCTTGGTAACATTTGCTTATATAATTCAATATCTAAACATAAATTGGTTGCAAAACATAAATTTAAAAGAAATGTTTTTCGAAATCCAGGGCTGAATATGTCTGAAATGATATCGAAAATAATGATTTCATGTACTGAAAAAACTGAGTAATTCTGAGAGAATCGATCAAAACCTTCAAATCTGTGGACTTTAGAACAAAAAAAGGATTTTTTGTATTAAATCTATTTTTCTGAGAAAATTCTTTTATCATTTCTTTTATTTATTTAATTAAAATAAAGCTTTTATACTAAAATACTTTCACTTTTATTTAGATATAAGTTTTATAACACAAACCCATAATTAATGTATAGAAGATTATATCTGAATGAATGACACAATTCAAGAAATATTTGTTAATTTCATCAGAGATGTGGAGTTTTGAAAAGAAGTTTTGAAAAGAACTCATTTTAAGTGAATTTATATTAAAGTCATATCTTTACTCTTGAGATGAAGAGAAGGGATGAAACAACTCTGGTTTGTGACTTAAAAGTAAAATTTTGTTCTTTAGATAATTGTTGTCGTCTTATAGAAAATAATAGATAAGAAGGCCTTCAGCTCTTCCGAGTATCTGATTATAATATAACGGGAGTGAAGAGTCATGACATTCATTGATCGCCTGAAGAGAATATTATGCAAAACGTGTATTCATTTCATTTTCCATAAACTTTATTATCTAATAATAGATAAGAAAATTAATTAAAAGGAAAATCAATCAATCATTCATTCATTCATTCATT
>JAQIXI010000684.1:0-19703 GCA_034700165.1 Galumnidae sp. Gr-Ori-00277
CGAAGGAAGACATCGAACGAATGGTAAAAGAGGCCGAAGCCTACAAAGACGAAGACGACAAACAAAAGGATCGCATTTCGGCGAAGAACGCACTCGAGTCCTATGCCTTCAACATTAAATCGACGGTTGAGGACGAAAAGGTTAAGGACAAGATTCCCGAAGACGACCGCAAAAAGATTTTGGACAAAGTCCAGGACGTCATCAAATGGTTGGACACAAACCAATTGGCAGAAAAAGAAGAGTTTGAACACAAACAGAAAGAAATGGAAGGCGTCTGCAATCCTATCATTACTAAACTATATCAGAGCGCAGGCGGAGCTCCCGGTGGTTTCCCAGGAGGTTTTCCCGGTGCTCCTGGAGCTGCTCCCGGAGCTGGAGCCGGTGCACCCGGAGCTGGAAGCGGAGGAAGTGGTCCTACTATTGAAGAGGTCGACTAAACGATTGATAGCCATTCTTTAAATTTTATTAAAAATATAATTTAACTGAAATTATATTAAAATGAATTCAATTTAAAATTTTAATAAAAATTCGATTTATTTGAACTGAATTTAATTTTTTATTTTAAAATATAATAAATTATCAAATATTGAGATCTAATAAAAGTATTACTAATACTGTATTAGTCATTAAAATTACTTTTGAGACCCCATTTGAGGGCAACATTTGTAAGGAAAGAGCAAAAGGTGTCACTCCTTTCCCTTATAACCACAAATTACAATACGAAAGAGTAGAGACTCGGCTTTAATGAAAGTTTTGTTTTCGTAAATTACTTTTAAATGATTTTAAGTTTGGAAAAGTTATAGCAATTAATTGGTTCTCTTATTAATGAAATTAATTAAAGAAATTATAGTTTTATTAATGAAATGATTTACAATTAAAGAGAAAAATGTGATAAAAGAAAAGTACAAAAAACTGGTTCTCTGAGTCTCTGACGATATAATGTTTGGTTGTGTTGTCATCAAATCGTGTCTTATTTGTGGTGTTTATGTCATATCATTGCATACAAAGTGTGAGAAAATTAATTTTTGTAAAAATCTGTCGTCTCTTAAATTTATTTTTATTTATTTATTAATTAAAGAATACATTTATTCTGTGATTTGAGTGTAATTTTAATAAAATTTTATATAATTTGCTTTAAATGAATAATTAATAACATTTTTTTAGTGCTATTAATTGAAAAGTTAACTAAAAATATGGACATTAATTGCAATAATAATGTTTAATAGTTCACTAAATCATATAAAAAGTATTGATATTAATAATTGTAAAGAAATGTTTATCACAAGAGCTCTTCAGAAGATTTTAAATGAAAAAGAGGTGAAGAAGTCGTATAACAGTCAAGTGAGGAAAGCCTGTGAAACAGCACTCGGTTTGTAATCCCTTTACATCCCTTAACATACTTTTACTAATTTTTTCACTAAATTTTTAATATTTTTAAATTCAGAGAACATTAAACGCGAGACTCAAGAAGTGGCGAATGATTGTGAATCGGGTGAACTGTCGTCAGCACTTCCACAACCAAAACATGAGAGCGTAGTGTCAGTGGACGCCGAGAAGTATTTCCTGCCGTTTGAGTTGTCGTGTCAGTCAAAGTCACCAAAAATTGTTGTGACGGCTCTCGACTGCATTCAAAAACTTATAGCTTACGGACATTTGACCGGCAATAGAGTGGACCCCAAAAACCCGGAAAAACTTTTAATAGATTCAATCGTTGAAACGATATGTGGATGTTTTCACGGACCAAATACCGACGATGGCGTTCAACTGCAGATAATTAAGGCTTTGTTAACGACAGTGACTTCACAGTCGTGTCAGGTTCACGAGGGAAGTGTGTTGTTGGCGGTCAGGACCTGTTATAACATCTACTTAGGCTCAAAAAATTTGATAAATCAGACGACAGCGAAGGCCACCCTCACACAAATGCTTAACGTTATCTTCTCTCGAATGGAGGCACAAGAAGTGCACAAAACTGTTGCGAACGGAGAACTAAATGGAAACCATTTAAATGAGAATTCAGACAATCAAACAAATGATGAAAATTTAAAAAATGGGAGCAATGATGACATCACTTCAATTGATTCCATCGTTGAAAGTGTTGTCAACGAAATAATAGAAAGGGTTGTTTCGACGACAGAGTCTTCGTTAATGGGGACTCGGATTCCCTCCTCAGAAAGTCTGGAAACGAGCGATTCTTCAGCGATTGACACAATTCACCTGAGTTTCACTCATGTCCTCCAAAAGGATGCTTTTCTTGTATTTCGATCGCTTTGCAAACTAAGTATGAAACCACTTCCTGACGGATATCCGGATCCCAAATCACATGAACTTCGCTCTAAAATCCTTTCATTGCAACTGATTTTATCAATCCTTCAAAACTCTGGTCCAGTGTTTCAATCGAGTGATATGTTTGCCGTCGCTATTAAACAATATTTATGTGTCGCGCTCTCCAAAAATGGAGTCTCAAATGTGGCCGAAGTGTTTGAGTTGTCGTTAGCCATATTCTTAGCACTTCTCCAGAAGTTTAAAATACATCTAAAAATGCAAATCGAAGTTTTCTTCAAAGAAATTTTTCTCAATATTTTGGAGACAATCACCAGTTCTTTCGAACACAAATGGATGGTTATTCAGGCACTGACCAGAATATGTGCCGATGCCCAGAGTGTTGTTGATATTTACGTTAATTATGACTGCGATTTATCTTCTGAAAACATTTTCAGAAGACTTGTAACAGACTTATCAAAAATAGCTCAGGGAAAGGGACAGTTGTTGGACGCAGGACTAATGACTAGCGCTCAAGAAAGAAGTCTCAGAATTAAAGGCTTAGAGTGTTTGGTATCAATTCTTAAATGTATGGTTGAGTGGAGTAATGATCTTTACATAAATCCCAATCAATTAGTAAATTTGGGAACAGAAAAGAAGGACAACGGAACCGAAGAATTAAGTGACTCTTCTTTGGCCAGAACTCAATCAATGTCTTCACGAGTAAACCTCGAACTTGAAAATCCTGAACAATATGAAGAAGTTAGACATCAAAAAGATATTATAGAACATGGAGTAGATCTGTTCAACTTGAGACCAATGAAAGGTTTGGCATATTTACAAGAGCACAACATTGTCGGCACCAGTGCTTCGAGTGTCGCACATTTTTTTCACTCCAATGATAGACTCGATAAGACACAAATCGGAGAATTTTTAGGAGATATCGACAAATTCAACAGAGAAGTGATGTACGAATATGTCGACCAAATGGAGTTTTCGGGAAAAGATATCGTTTCTGCTTTGAGAGCATTCCTCGAAGGCTTTCGTCTTCCGGGAGAGGCCCAGAAAATTGATAGACTTATGGAGAAATTTGCGTCGCGTTATTGTGAGACTAATATCAATAACGGACTGTTCGCTAGCGCTGATACCGCTTATGTGTTGGCCTATTCAATAATTATGCTGACCACTGATCTGCACAGTCCTCAAGTCAAGAATAAAATGACAAAAAATCAATACATTAAAATGAATCGAGGAATTAATGACAGCAAAGATTTGCCCGAAGAATACTTATCACAGATATACGATGAGATCGCCGGCAGTGAAATCAAAATGAAGAACAATAACATCGCCCGAAGAAAATTGGGCCGAGAATTGGCGAGTGAGAAGACTAGACGTCTTCTATATAATATGGAAATGGAAGAGATGGCGGCCACAGCAAAGGCACTGATGGAAAGCGTATCCCACGTCGAGTCTCAATTTTTTTCAGCCAAACATCTGGAACACGTCCGTCCGATGTTCCGAATTGCGTGGACCCCCTGTTTGGCAGCTTTTAGTGTTGGACTCCAAGATTGTGACGATTCTGAAATCGCAAACTTATGTTTAAATGGTATTCGATGTGCGATAAGAATCGCTTCAATTTTTCGAATGACTACAGAACGAGACGCTTATGTCCAGGCACTCTCTCGTTTCACTCTTTTAACTGCAACGTCAACTCCCAGTGAAATGAAGAGCAAGAATATTGATACCATCAAAACCCTGATAACAGTGGCGCACACAGACGGCAATTATTTGGGTAATTCATGGCTTGAAATTTTGAGGTGTATTTCCCAATTAGAATTGGCACAACTTATTGGAACCGGAATAAAACCACAACTTCTAAACACAGTAAACGGAACGCCAGCAAATGCCAGTCATTCATTTGTATTTCCTCTGAAGTTAGAATCAATTTCCTCGTTTGCAGTCGACTCTCTTTCAAGAAATAAAGAGAGGGAACAAAAGATTCCGGACTCTATCAGTGAGACGTCATCACAAAGTGTTGTGGTAGCCGTCGATCGTATCTTCACCGGATCCATACGTTTGGACGGAGACGCTATCGTTGATTTCGTCAAAGCTTTGTGTCAGGTCTCGAGTGAAGAGCTCTGCCATCCCTCACAGCCCCGAATGTTTAGTTTACAAAAAATAGTTGAGATTTCATACTATAATATGGGAAGAATTCGTTTACAGTGGTCTCGCATTTGGGAAATTCTGGGCCAACACTTCAATAAAGTCGGATGTAATCCAAACGAAGAAATTGCTTTCTTTGCGATCGACTCTCTGAGACAATTGTCGATGAAATTCATAGAAAAGGGAGAGTTCTCTAACTTTCGCTTTCAAAAAGACTTTTTGAGACCTTTTGAACATATAATGAAAAGGAACGGTTCGATTGCGATACGGGATATGGTTGTGCGATGTATCGCCCAAATGGTGAATATGCAAGCTAATAATGTTAGGTCCGGATGGAAAAACATCTTTAGTGTGTTTCGTATCGCAGCTTCAGATAATGACGAATATATAATCGATTTGGCGTTTCAGACCACTTCCAATATCATTAATAACATTTATGACCAGAGCTTCCATTCACTGATCGATTCATTTCAAGACGCCGTCAAATGTTTGTCTGAGTTCGCCTGTAATCAACACTTTCCCGATACCAGTATGGAAGCCATTAGACTTATAAGAACCTGTGCCCGATATGTTGCAGAACAGCCACAATTATTTCGAGACTATAATATGGACGACCAGTCCTCCAAAAATCTTACCTCTGAAAAGGATAGGGTTTGGGTTAGGGGTTGGTTTCCTATTCTTTTTGAATTGTCATGTATTGTGAGCACATGTAAACTGGATGTAAGAACACGCGCTCTGACTGTGATGTTTGAAATAACTAAATCTCACGGCTCAACATTTGCACAGCACTGGTGGCAGGATTTGTTCCAGATCATTTTTAGAATATTTGATAACATGAAACTTCCCGAACAACAGAACGAAAAGTCTGAGTGGATGACCACTACTTGTAATCACGCCTTATATTCAGTGGTCGATGTCTTTACTCAATATTTTGATACTTTGAGTTCACTGCTGTTAAGTGACGTCTACTCACAATTATTGTGGTGCGTTAGACAACAGAATGAACAGTTGGCGCGTTCGGGCACTAATTGTCTCGAAAATCTGGTCATATCCTGTGGTATGAAATATACAGAAGAGACTTGGATTAAGACCTCTGAATGTATTCTTCAAATGTTTGAGTCAACGCTTCCAAAAGATTTATTGGAGTGGAAACCAAACGATATGAGTTATTCTCCCAAAAAGCCAAACAAAACAAATGATCCAAAAGATGAAAATGACATCAAATCAAATGTGAAGCAACTGTTTAGTCATTTGAAGATTCAATGTATCGTTCAGTTAGAATTGGTTCAAACAATTGATAACATAATCTTCTTTCCGGCGACGAGTCGTAAAGAAGACGCAGAACTTTTAGCAGAAATTCAAAATGAAATGGATTTGAAAAGTTTGAAACAAAACAAAGAATGGAATAATAAATGTGTGACTAATTCCCAATCAGAACAACAGCAGGAAGAGGAACAGGGAATGTATTCTGTGGTGGCCTCACATATCTTAATACGTTTGGCTCAATGTCTGATACAATCGCATCGCTTCGCCAAAACATTTAATCAAAATCACGAACAAAGGAATGTGTTGTGGAGGGCCGGCTTTCACGGTAACGCCAAACCTAATCTACTCAATCAAGAAGTCAGAAGTCTTTGCTGTGCACTAAGAATACTGTTCCGACTATACTCAGATGAGACCCGTCAAGACTGTTGGCCAACAGTTGAGCAAAAGATAATGAGGTTATTATCGCATTATTGGTTTATTAATAGTGTCTAATAGTGTCTAATAGAGACCGTCTCTACAATTCTCTATCTATTGATATATTTTGGTACATTTTGTTTTTCTTATTTATTTTCTCATATATTATAGTGTCTGTTACGGAGCCCTCGAATATTATTTATCATTAGAAGCAGAGACTCATCGCGAGAACTGGACTCCACTAATGATTCTTATATTATGTAAATTACATAAACTCTCCGATGAAAAGGTATGTCATTTACTATAAGACATGATTTTAATAAATTTTAATAAATATATATTAATCTCCATTTAATTACTTAATTTGCTGTCACTTATTATAAGAATACCTGAGCCCAGATTCTAAACGTGTAGAGTCTATACTACAGTAGACAACTTAATATTATGTATATAAGTGTAGAGAGTTTTGTCTTAACACAGAGTCAGAGTCAATGTTTTCCCCCAAAGAGATGAAGTGGCAATTGTTTAATGTTTTGCTTATCTTTAGTTTCGTAGCCATACATCAACTTATTATCGATTGTTATGTGATCTGATTTGCTATGATTTGAAGCCTCAACTGAGGGCAGCCCTTAGACGTGTCTTCATTAGAATTGGTTACAACTTTTCAATCACTAATTCCAAAGTATAACAACACTTCAAAACACTAGTCATTAAAACAAAGAGGAGACTCAATATCGGCCGCAAATCAATTATATGAAGACTTATGTATTCCATTCCACTTTTCGTTAAAATATGAATCGAATAATAAATGGATGGATTGCTTGAGAAAGGGGTCCACCGCTTGTTATGTAAAATAAATTAATAGTTTAATAGTATTTATAAATAAAAAAATATGAGTTAAGATTCATATCATTTGAATAAAATAATCAAATTATAGTTGAGTTCTTTACTACACATATGTATAACTCGTTATATCAGTGCAAAAGTACTGATACTTTCTCTCCTTTTTATTCTTTATCTCAATTAAGAAATAAATAAAAAATATATTATTTATCAAAAGTAAGATATTATTAAATGAAATTAATATTTGAGGAAATAGACCAAGAATTCAGAACTGTCGTTGATATTTAGGATCTAATATTATGTGTTCTTCTCTAAAGAGATCCGAATTTCAAAACATATTATTTTTTGGTCTTTCAGTGGAGTTCTCTTTTCTTTACCTTCGCTTTTATAGACATTTCTGGAATTGTTTTTTCTTTGAATGCTTTGTATTGGCAATCATTTATTGCTCTCTTCTATCACAATAAGCACGTCCTGAGTGCTGTCTTTTCTCGTCATGTGCTTCACTTTTGCGATCATATAAGGAATCTAATGAATGAAAGCCATCATTATTTCTATTCACCAAAAACTCAATTTGTTTTTAATCCGATTCATTGATTTCTATAAGACATTGAAAAAAATAAATTCTAATTTTTTGACCGAAATTTTGTGATTATATTTTCAAACTTTTTGTTTTTCCGTTGAATTATTTGACGCAACAAATATTATCATTAATTTTAGCCTCAAATCATACTTTACTGCAAAGCAATGCATTCAATCGTATTCTGTTTTTTTATAGAAAATGTTTGTTGAAGTTATTATAGCGACTGATTTCTCCCAAAAATACCTCTTTCTCTGCTCAATATAAGCCCCTTCGAGCCATTTTCCTCGATGTTTGTTTAAAAGCTTTCATATCTAAAGATAAATTATAGGATTATCTTGATTGTTTTGCTACTTTTGTCAGCTATTCTATTAATTTCGGTTCTAATATATCGAACGACAATTTCTATTTGAATTAACTGAGACTCAAATCTAATATTAGACTTCATTTAGACTTCATTTATTGCGACCCAATTAATCATTTATTTACACTCAATATTCAAATTTCATAATTATTTTGAATATAATTTTATTCTGAATAAACTTTTGGCACTTAATTACTGATGAATTCAATCAAATAATCAAAGAAAGAATTTTTGTTATTCTGAGCCATAGATTTGAAAACTTTTCCAAAAAAAAACTACAGAATTGAAGCAAATTTCTTCAGTTTTTATTGTTTTGTTTATTCAAACGACAATTAAAAAAAATTAAAGTTTAAAAATATCTCTTTTTATAAATATTTACATAATTTTAATAATGAATAGAATAAAGAATAAATAAAATAGAAAAATGAGAACCATTTGTATTCTGGTTTTGATTATTTCAAAAAAGTAATGTGTGCTCACATTTCCCAACCAAATACATGTCTGACATAAATTTTTAATTGTCTTCAATTTCAAAGAATAGATAAATCAATTGAATGAATAATAATTTCATGTTTGAGTGATCGACAACTTATGGCAATCATTAATTCAAAAATTCAATTCATATTTCAAAACCACTTTTTAGTTAATCCAATAAATCTAAGAATAATTGTTTGTCGAATGGGTTTGTCTTATGAAAAGCGGTCACTAATAATGAATTAATATAATTACAACTATAATATGATTACAACTTCTAATCAAATAATTTGAGAAATTGTTTGATAGCTTTTGGTGACTACTTTTTGTGTGCCTAAAGTTCGCCCATTTTTCGGTCCTTTTAATTGATTTAATTAATTTTTTTTCAAATTCTTTCAAAAAATTAGTGTTTTTGCAAAGTTTTGACTCATCTGTTGATTTACTAAATTAAGTAAAGTCTTAGTCATTTCTTAGTGATATAATGTTTTACTCAAAGAGTTGTGACACTCTAATGGGATATAAGAGTGGAAAAGCCATTAACATAGAGACATACCTTAACTTAGAAGTGATGCAAAGGACATCGACAGAGACTTTTGTGTATAATATCGACATTTAAGTGACACACAATACATACAATACATATTCAATACGAAAGTAAAGCTAAAAGAGCGCTGTATAGCAGAGTAACGGCACTCACCACTACTGAGCACAAGCAGTTCCCGAAGATTTTGTTTTAAAGAGACATACATAGCGTTAGAGCGCTTCAGTCAGCCGCTGGTGAATCAGTCAGGTGTGTGTCTATAGTTTGAAGTCCTGTCACTATTAATTTAGTCATAATTTATATGAAAAGTGATAAGAATTCGGAGGTACCCGTCATTCAAGAAGTTATTAACTCTAATTTGTGAATATATTCTAATTCTGCAGCGAATGAATCATCAAATCGTTTGCGATTTCAAACCTAATCTTTTGTTTTAATATAACTTCTATTCCATCCATTAGTGAAGAGTAAATATTTTCCAACAATTTATAAAATTAAGTTATGGTCATATCGTTAGAAGAATAAATGCTGACTAACTTTTCAAAATTATACTCCGGTTATATTCTTTGGAAAATTCCAGTCTTCGTAATCGGGTTTACTTTCAAACTTGAGTTACATTTCTTTATTGAAAAGTATTAAGAGTTTATTATTTATGTCCACTTTTGCCAAAATTTTTAGTCACTTTTAAATTGTATTATAAGAAACTAATAATCGTTTACTGAATGCAATAAATTGTGTAAACTCTCAAAATTCGGTGAAATTTTATTTTGAATTAATTTCAAAACTAATTTTTGTTGAACTAATGTCTAAAATAATTGCATTTGTTTTATGAGTGAAACCCAAAAAAAAAAATGATTTGAGTTAACGCTATATTTGTTCACTGATTTAGAGAATAATATCTATGAATGTATTGCGTGTATGCCGTCAGTGCCCGTCAGTGATGTTTCACTTTAGCATAAGTTTGTTACTCTGAATATGAGGCCGTTCTGGTAACTGACGAACACCTGAATCATTGAAACGACAATTTGATGATTGCCTCGAGTTTAGGAACTCGTCCTTCGACTTAATGATTGAACGGATTCACATCAAACTATTACTCTTCGCTTTGAATTAACTTTAAGCCATTTTTGTGTATTTCATATAATTTAGTTTTTGGTCAGATTTGCCTCCAGTTTAGTCATTTGAACACAACTCTGTTTTTGCCTCCGATTAGAAGCTTTAACTTTGCTTTGACTAACTTTCTATCAAAACAAATGTGAAGACCTGTGCGCTCTTCTCATTATTATGGATGCTATGAATCAAGTGATTGGAAATGAATCCCTACTGATTAATGTCAAAAAGAATTAAAGAGAGGATAACTGTGCGATAAATACAATAAATATGTTTTCAAAGTTGAAGGGATCAACTGCTCACTCGGGGTCGTCGTATTCCAATCCTTTAGAATTGAATCCTATTTCTCAATACTTTGAAATAGGAAAACAAGTGGCCAGTGCTGGACCTGAATTGGCCTGGAAGATATTTGATGCCATTCGTAAATCCGATAAAAAGGTAAGAACTTTACTCAAAGCACTCGACTATCAATTTTAAATGACTTCACGTCTCTTATCTTCTAATTTATTCGTCATTTGTTAACATAAAATGCATTCCTTCCCAATCATAGGAGGCCTCAGTTTTTTTCTTCGATAAAAGAGTGGCCGAAAAATTACATAAACCGAAGCGTAAAGAAACCATTGCAGAGATACTAAGATTTAGTGTCAGACAATTAGACCGATTCAGACATCCAAAAATGTTGACACTTTTACATTCAGTGGAAGAGTCGAGTGACACTCTGGCCTTCGCAACTGAACCAGTTCTCGCCAGTCTGGCCAACATTTTGGGTACTCTCGACGACCGATTGCCACAAAACCTTCCGTCTCGGGTCAAAGAATATACTTTTCTAGACTTTGAAATCAAATACGGATTACTACAGGTATTACCCTTTGTTTCACTATTATTGGTGTCTCATATTATATGAGTCTCATATCTCATAAATATTTAAGAAATTTGTTTATTTAAAATGAATATAAATTAGAAGACGTCTCAGCAAAACGTCAGTTAATTTATGAAATCTTTTTTTTAAAATTTTAAATACATTTAATGATATTATAGTCATTAAACTTTAATATTAGAGTTTAGGAATTTAAGGTTTATTCTCATTACACTTAATATCAAAATTTTATTCAACAAATAATGTTTTTATATTAAAAATACAACAATTTTGAAAAATAATTAAAAATGAACTTGATCAGATTGATACTTTAGAGATTTAATAATTATAATGAAATATACATTTCTTTTGGTCTCAAATAAAATCTTTCATTAATTACAAAATATTTGACGAATGAATACTCAAATGAATTAAAACTCTGCGATTAGTAATTACTATAATTACTATAAACTTCAGTAAAAATAAAGTGAATTATTTGGTTAGAGTTGTAATTCAAATAAGATTTTTCTAATTCAACGCTTTCTTCAAATTCAATGGAAAATCTAATTTCATGGATTAGATAATTGACATGAAGTCCAAAACGATTATCTATAAAAATAACAGAATGTGTGAACTCGAAACCAATTTTTCTCTTCCATATAAGCCTTTGGTTTATATGAAGTCAGAGCCAACTTTACCTAAACTCTGATAATATTCTAACCAACGATATTTTGTTGGCGTTTTGGCTAAAAAAAGAAACCGATTTATATTTATGTCAGGATTTTTAACTTTACTATTATTTCAGAGAAATGTATTTTCTTTTTGATAAAAACTGAAAATATTTAAATTATATTCGAAAGAAAATTTATTATATGTTTAGTGAATATTTCAATGGTTTTGTCATTAGATTTAATCTTTGAATTTTAAAAACATCTTAATTATAATCTAGGCACTCTCAAGGTATATTAAAACTCAATTTTTAAATGAATTTGCTTTTCTTTTGTCAAAATATTTGTTTTCCATTCAATTCATAAAAACAAAATTTCAATTTAAAAGGAAAACTTCATTCCATTGATTCTAAGTTTGAAAAAAAGATTAATATTTTTTGGATTTAAAGGTTATATATTTTATTGACTCAAAAGTTATTGTTTAATCTATAAATAGTGTTATTAAAAAGAAATGAGAGTTTCTGATCACATACTCACATACTATATACCCCAAACACCAATTACTTCAACAGAATTCTTCTCTAAAATTCTCTTTTATTTTACGACCAAAAATATTATTGATTTACTTATTATTTCTTATTATTATTACTCAACTGTTTTTCACAACGCCTTCAATGACTTCTTATTTACGACAAATTTTTGTCAATTCTTTTAATTTCGTTACACAATTTGGGGCTAATATTTAGAGAGAAAGGACTCAAATACTATCAATTAATTTATCAATAATTAAATACTGACTAATAATTACTTTACTTGACAAGAATCTCAAAGTGTGTAAGAATATTCTGTAATTCTTTTTGATACTAAATTACATAATAAGTTCTTACAATTGAAGCCCAAAATTTTTAATTAAAGAAAACGATAGGAATAGATAGTCAGGAGTGAAATCTTTCTGGTTTTACATTAGATATTCTGTGCTTTACTTATGAATAAACAATTAAATTGTGTTTTATTGAAATTGTCTTATAAATGACTTGAAAAGTATTTATACCCACATATATATATAACCCTTTATAATCTCAGATATAAGGCATTTTAGGAAATGTACTAGAAATTGTACTAACTAATAATCTATGTCATAATCTATATATCATAATTTCACGATTAATAAATGGTTTCTTAATTAAAATCAATTAATGGTATCTAGCAAAAAGTTTTAATTATTACTTTGTTATTATACATTTTTAAATATTTTTAGTTTTAGTCCTTTTTCGCCATTTATTCTATGACTTCCCTTCTCTTTGGATAATGAATTTTCTTTTGCACAAAAACTTTGACAATTTTTACTAAATATTTCATTATAAATATGTTAATTCAATTAATTTATTAATTAAATAGTATAGTAAATGATATAAATGATGCTGGTCAAATTGTCAAAAATTGTTAACAAATTAATATTTTTATCGATTATTTTTTAAGAGCTCTCAATTCATTTTATTAAATTAAAATTTGATGAATAAAAGGGTGAATATTTGAATAAGTATTTTGCGTTTATTTTATTTTTATTCACTTAAAATAGACTTTTCGTTATAATTACCGTTTGATTCTCCAAAACAAATATAAAAATGTATTTTCTATTTCTGTTGGATTCCATTTATTATTCATAACACAAAACCACAATTTTTATTCATTTCATTTTTATTATTTTATTGTAAACGTCGAAAATAAATATAAATCTTGGTCAAATATTGCTAAGAAGAGATATATTGTGCCAAATTTTAATTTAATTTTTGACCATGCTACTATTATTGCTGATTATTAATCAGTGATTAGGTATAAATACGAATGGAATCGATTCTAAAATATGTGTTAATTTTTAATTTCTTTTTAATGTTTGAAAATATAGCGACGATTCACTTAATCTATATTTTATTTTTGTTTAAAACATTTAAAATTTAAATTAAATTTTAAATGCAGTTATAATTATATTATAATTATATAAACACTCTATATATTGAACACCACTAGACTTGTTATAATAGAAATAATCTCAAAAATAGTGGGAATATTTCTCAAAATATTTCTCAACTGATTTCTCTGTGGGAAGTCCATTATAATCAAAGGGGCTTTAATAATAAAGATTATAATGAAAATTTTAAAAATGTACTTGGTAATAAATAGATTTGAGTATCAGATGACTCCTTAAGCAATTTATGAGTAAATTTTGATATATTTTGGGTTAAAATTTGAAACAAATATTTGAGTCATTCATAAATATGTTGTAAAATTAACCAGGGTTATTTCTCATATATCAATCAAAAGGAGTCCAATAATTACTAACGTGTTATCAATAAAGTGTTTGTGTGCAAAGGTTTTGGGGATTAAAAACGTGTTTTAATTCAAATTTGATTTCTCCACCGACAGATAGGTTTTTCTTAAGAGGGAATAGAATTACTGGAACGTTCAATCCCAAAAAACTTTTAAGTGACCTTTCCACACAAACACTTTATTGATGACACGTTAATTACTTAGGATAGTTGTTTTCAAAGATCGCGCTTGAATATTTGAGCAAGTAAAATGTATACCCAGAAATAATGTTAAACATTAGAGAATTGATTTGATTTAATGCTATGATTAATGTTTTCACTTTTCTATACGTAAATTATCCAGTGCTCAATACCAATCAATACCTTTTCTTTATAAGAGAGAGTTGATCATGAAACAACGTATAGAAATATAGAAAAGGTGAAATATTTAATCGATAAATTATTATTAAAGGGAATAATTTTTACTTGAACTTCCTAATAGTATTTAGGAATAATAAATGAAGCTGGCCCAAAACCAGCCCAAACAACTATACTAACTAATTACTAATAAAATGCTTAAGAAAGCATTTTATATTTTTGTGTATTTATTATCAAGCACATTTTAATAATCTTTCATTAAAATATTTATTTTAAATCCCCACTTAAAGACCTACTAGAATAAATATTCAGCATATATATTAAAAATAATACAATTTTATTAACTTTTTAACAGTTTTTATCAAGTACTAATCATTAAACGACTTCAATATGTTGGAACATACTCATTTTCTCGCAAAATAAATTATCTTCAGATTAATAGAAATTTTCTAGAAAATTTCTCAAGAATTTTATAAGAAACTTTCTTTATAACAAACCTAAATACCACTAATAAAAAGTTAATAAAAAGTTAATGAAAATAGACGTATAGTATTGTTCATTAAAAAAATGGTCGGAACGTTGGTCTTCCACTCCCAGACTATCGTTTGATTTCTTTTTTCATAATATTATCAGTTTAGAATCATTTACAAACCAAAGAACTGTCCTTGTTTTAAGGATCCTTGTTAATTCTATTAATTTCTATAAATAATGTGATTGGTTTCAGTGATAAGTAATTATTTTTCACTCTTTTGGTCACTTCTTGTTTTTTTATTCTTCTGATGATTGTCTTATATCATTGAAAAGCTCTTTGTTTTAAGATTTAAATTTTTTCTGTAATTAAACTTAAATTTTACTTTTTTTTAATTTTAAGTTTTAAACTTTATTTAAATAAAATTTTGGTCCTTTTTATAGAACACTACTATATATAAGAAACAAAATTCTTGTCTGAAAACTGAAAATATAATGATTTGGCAAAAGATTTCATCTCAAAGTTAAACCTAACTCTGAGATCAAATCAGTAATCGATAAAACGTTCTGAAGACAGAAGACTCACATTTTATTGTTTGCAAAACTGCTAAGATTTTAGGACAGGTTATCCACAAAAGTAAGAATTTTGGGACTTCAATGTGTGCCGAACTATATATACAATTGTATTATTGCTTAAAATAATATATACGACAATTTGTAGAGTTTGACAAAATGGGAACTTTAAGTGTTATTTCCAAAATGTTTTCATATTTGAAGACTCGAGAGTTTAAATCATATAAATTATATTATATTTATGTTTAATAAAAGAGTAAATTTAATTTGTTTTCATTTGTAATAAAATTTTCAATTCAAAGAAAATTTGTTTGATTTTATCTGATTATTAAATTTAGAGATAAGTTATATCACTGATCACTGATAACACATTTTCCTCAAAACATATCTTTTATCTCATAATTACTGAATTTCACACTTTTTGGTCACTTTTAGTTCAATTACTATATATTCCTTTGATCTGATCTCCTCTTTTAGAGTGTGAGTATTCTCTGGAGTGTATTAGAGATAATTTTATAAATTAAGAAAAAAAAATAATAGGAGGGTTGTCACCTTACCTTTCCATTAATAGGGGTCTTAAAAATGCTTTATTCCAGTTAAAAAATAATAGAGATTTGCCACACCAAGGATATTTACTCTTATATCCTCTTATGGTTTGTTAATAACTCTTCGATAATTTGGATCAATAAATGATGAATAATATGTTTCAGAAATATTTAGAAATCTTGAAGTTTAGAGAATTTGTAAATTTGTTGACAAAATTAAAATAACATTTCAAGTATTATAAATGAAAGGCATAGAAAGCATCTCTTATTTATATAATTATTATTTAAGAAAATAATAGTGAAATCCAACATAAAAAAGGTTATATAATTGGAAATAATATGAATGACATTTTTATCAAATCATTTCAATGTTCTGTCACTTCAATACATAAATCAATTATTTGTACTAAAGTATTTGAATCTAGCTCATATTTAGTAACTTTGTTTCAATGATAACTATTGTGGACTTATTTTGGGATCAAATAAAATAACTTCACAACAAAATACGTGATAATCATTGATAAAAATGAATTACTACTTATGACAATATATTGCAATATAATAGAGAAGGATTCGACTGTTAAAACCAATTATGCAAAACATTGCAAATAATATAATTGCAAAGTATATACAAATCAATTCTAAGTTAAGATATAAATTTAATTTAATTTTATCATTTACTCAATATATTAGTAGTGCTTTGCATATGTGTTCAGTCAAATAACATCAAAACAAAAGACAATTTAATTTATATAAATATATATCGAATATTATATAATTTTCTCAATTATATAGTATTTACAGTATTTATATATTGTATTCATTTTAGCAGTTTATTGAAATTCCTTAGCCCTCACTTGAAATGCCCTAATCTTAAAGTAAAAGTTAAAGGAATATTTTCTTTGTATGGAATAACTTATAAATTAAGAATTTTAAAAAATTGTCTGAAGATATTTGAAAAGAGTTTGAGTTTTTGTTCAGTTTTTTAATTTTGTTTTTTTTGTCATTAATTTAATAAAAAATTTATTTAATAATTTTGTATTTAATGCTTAAATTCTTTGTTCTTATAGTTAACTGAAGCGCTCCTATATCTGCACTACTCTTGTAGACTCATTCACCGGAATGTGTGCCCGCAATCTGTGCTGATCAACAAAAAAGGCACATGGAAGTTAGCTGGACTTGAGTTCACTGAGAAATGCGCTGATGGAGATCTAATGGTAAGTCTTGAGAGATGTGACTCTACTTATGCTAAACTATTTTGGAAAAAAGAACTTATTCTCAGAATAGAGTTGAGCGCAAACTGTAGTGAAGAGCCAAAACTTATGTAAAGAGTATTTGATTTGCTTTTTGCCATATATTACATATTCTATATGTTTGGTAAAACACTTGCACTCAAATTTGATTCACAATGTGTTGAGTAAATAAACAGTTTTGTTTAGACTCTCTTCAAACTCACCTTCTTTTTGAAGAATCAAAGAAATTGACTCAAAAAGTGAATTAAAATCACTGAATAACTATAATAGTGTTGAAGAAATGCACTCTAAGTCTGGAGTAAAGGCTTCACTGAAAAGCTTCACTTAAACTGAGAGTTAATCTAAAATAAAGGAAAAAATAAATTGCGATTCGAAGATATTTTCTTCAAATTCTTTACTTCTTTCGGTCGACTATTAAATAATGTATTATTTGTGAAGAAAAAGTTCTCAAACATAAAGTATAGTCTGTTTTATATGTTATGTGTGTCGAGACTCTAATAAAGAATATAGAGATCATTAGCATACCATGGTAGCATACCATTCTAGCTATAATTCTTTTCATTGTATTCACTTTATCTCAGATTAATTCCTTATGAAAGCAAAAAAATATCAGAAAATTACAATTTTTCTACACTAAGGTATACAATAAGGTATACCTAAAGGCAGTCGAGTGTGTAATTGTTTGCACGAATCGATTACTAGATTTAATTAATTCAAAAGATTCCCTAAATTTTGAATAAAATTTTTAACAAATTTTTTCGATTTTCATATTTATTACAAAAATGATTGCCATTCACTTAAGTCACGCAAAACAAATTAAATGTTTTACAACTTTTTCACACGAACTTCAAGAAAAAAATTCATTAATTTGATGAAAGAACAATTTACTTTTTTCTAAGTGAAACACCAATACATGTATTATTTCTAACTATTGTATGTTAAAAATGAGTCAACGATTTATTAATTTTATTGATTATTAATAGTAATTATATTAATCAACAATTTTTTTTTTGGATTTCTCTGTCTTTGAGTTAAAATTATTTTATATAAAACCTTTTGTTTGTTTGCAATGTTTATAGGAATCAAAAGTTGGAACAAATTTGTTAGATTTGAAATAAATATGAACTCATTAACTACTAAAATGTCAAATTAAGTTTCGGCACTAAATTTAGAAACTCTCGAAGTATTAAAAAAGCGCTGAATTTTCAACAAAAAAGAGATAATTAGAGCAGTTTTTTATACGGAAAACATTTTATCATTTGAAAGACTTGACTCATCCCTTTACTTTTTGTGTAATTTTTACAAATATATCGTAAAATAGATTTTGATTTAATATATTTTAGTAAAAATAATCGTACATGTTTAATTTAATATATATTATATTGTAATATTGATATATATTTTAATTTAATTGTATCAGAAATCAGTATTCGGTTGCAAAACACTTGAGTTTAAACAACAAATCAAATAATAGATATTCATGGCATTTTATCAAATTTAAAGTTTAAATTAAGATTAACTAATTATTCATTAATTAAGATTCATTTTTCTCTTATCAAAAAATGATTTAAATGTAAAAATAGTTTTTTGAGTATCAAAAAAATTATCAAGATGTTTTCTATATGAAATAATCATTAAATCAATTTATCTGCTGATTATAATAAGATAGGTGCCATATTATGACCTTGCTTATTTCAATTTTATTTTATTTAAATTTTTCAGAAAAATTTTTGTACTTAATTTAAATCGAAAAATCAATTTAAAGGAAATTCAATCGAAAGGTTTTTTCAAATTTATTTTTAGCAAAATATGCAAATATTGATAGGATTTCCTTTGAATTAATTTAATTCCTTGTTTTCTACAATTTCTGTATATTTTTATTTGGTTTTCCTATCGATTCATTTGAATAATAATACAAAACCGATAAAATTCAGCGAACGATAAAAAGTATTTTATCTATGGCTCAACTGACAGATGATTTGTTTCGGAATAAAGTCTAAGAGTAACACAAAATTTTCATTTAGAAAACATCTTTGAAACACAAAAAAGTATTTTACTTCTTTATACGAATACTTCATTCGTTGTTTATTATAATTTCAAAACTATGACATCAATTAAATTCTACCAAAAATTTTAATAGAAATTAATGTATGTTTCTGACCGAAATATTTGACAATATTGGGAATGTTCTTGTTCCTTTACAAGGTATTGGTTTGCATTGATTTTTTAGGTTTAAAATAAGAATACATTTGGATGAGAGTAATCAGAATTCTCTGGAAAATAATATTTCTTCCAATACAACAGAAAAAGAGCTTCATTTTAATGGAGATCTCATATTCTGCTCTTTTGCTTATTCCCTATTCCTTATACCTGATTCCCTCACAAACGAGTGGTCGTTAAAGAATATGAAAAATATTCCTTTTCCTTCCCTTCAATTCAAATGATTTTTTTCCCTTAAATTCTGATTGTTTTAAGTTTTATTCAATTATTGGAATTTGGATAAACTCTTCCACTAAATTGTTGTGAATTTTAACACAAATAAGTGATTAAGTCCTAAAATATTGGATAATTATTATAACTATAATCAGGGATGGCTAAAGGTCTCGACTCTAGGGGGGGGGGTGCTAGGGGGGGGGGGGTATTTGGCC